>JAHKKF010528091.1:870-42983 GCA_019740295.1 Labeo calbasu | reverse complement strand
ACGCACCTGATGGCATTTACCGCTGATTACAGAACCGGCTTTACTGACAAAACGCGCAAGCATTTCGGCCGATACGTTTCGGTGCATCCCTACTTAATGGTACTTTCAGTGTCTGTCTGCTTTTTCATCCATGTTTTAAACTAAAACAGTAAACCTGTGTCATGTAGCAATTTGTTTGCCAGAAAAAAGGAAAACAATTCTTCAAATGTATGATTACATAAACTGTTTTAACTAAAATTTGATTGCCACAGTTATGGTAATAAGTTAGTATCAATTCATAAAACACAGAAACCAGAAAAAATTATGAACAGTTGATTATCCTTTTTAATTATTAAAAAAAAATCCAGAAAAAGGTTAAACTGACAAAGAATTTGACTAATAATTTTATAAAGACCTATTCGATTCTAACTGAGGGCAAAGGTGAACAAGATTTAAGAGCTGTAATGGAGATTCCAAGGGAATAATAAATTGAGGTATAACTGGATTATTGCACAAGTCATATGAATACTTTTATAATGCCTTAAAAAACAAAATAGAGTCCATTCCGCAAAATATCTTAAATAATTTGTGTTCAACTAGCAAAAAAAACAGTTTTGAAACTGAAATGACTACCGACGGTTGTCTGAACAGAAACTCCAGGACTTGTTTAGCTAGTTTCTGAGATATTTAAAACACAAACAAACATAGGATAAACTTCATCTCAGCTGATAGCTGAAGAAACTCACGTCATGTAATTCAGGTCTACGCACGACTTAATCAGCATATTAGACACATTTAGTCAAAGAGCGCAAACAATCAGTACCCCATGACCACATTTAGATCAAACGAGAAAAACATTCAAACGGTGAGCAGGTCCAAGCATATCTCTGCCAATGAACAACGTAAACAACATGGTTCTGCTGTGGCTTCAGATCAGCTTTCCTGCCCTGATAAAGAAAACCAATAATACGGCAGCATTATGCAAGAGCTCACCAAAAAAAGAAAAAAAGAAAGAAAAAACAGTGCCTATTCAACAACTGACTCTTAATGCAGCCATACTGGGTATGAACATGAAACTCCACATGCTCGAAACTGACATGAAAAACAGATGTCGAACTTCTGATAAGGTGCTAAATGCAAAGTACAGCCTGATAGCTAAATGAGATCTCCATTTTTGGTGTCGAAAGATGAAGGGAAGTTTTAGAAGTGACATCCTGTCCAAATCTACAAACATCATCACTTCATTAATCCAAACCGAGGGTTACATAAAAGCTGATGGAAAGGAACCAGAATTGTAGGAGTGGGACAGTCCTGGGTGATTCACACACCTGAGGCCTCCCGTAATGCCAAGTGACGCGAATATTACGGAATCCTGAGAAAAAGGGAGAGGTATTGCGGTTTACGCTGACTGGCAGATGACTTGTAAGGGCAGTAAGCAATGAAACGTGATGTAACTAGTCAAATCAGGTTGGGTTCGATCTTCTCTAATGCTAATGACATGGCAGATGATTTAAATGCATTTCACACAGTCATGTGCATCTTCAAGTAGCACTGCCTTGGAATCACACCTGATGTTTAGGCATTAAAAAGAAATATTTAATTATGTTGACGTACCAAAGAGTGGGTGCAGTTATAAAACAACTGAGCAGATGGAGTTTACAATCTCACCACACCCACCAAGCCCTGTTGTCACACACGGACAGACTGAAACAATCCCATCTCAGCCAGAAAGCTTCAGGATAAAGGTCTCCCCGCATTTTAACACTATGATGATCAAAGTCCCTTTGCAAACAGTGCTTCTCCATTAAAATAAAAGCAAGCTGATTGCATTTGAGCCTGATGTTTGGAGGAGCTTTGATTAAGTTAAACATTTTGTTGATGGTTTTAACCCTGTTAAACAGGAGACCACAGTGAGAAGAATTAAGTCCAGCAGCTGCAAGACTTCTTTTAATACCTCCTGAGATGAACGTCACATCTTGCTGTACACAAGTACAACATTTAATCACAGGCTCGAGTCAAAAAAGAAATGCTAAGGTAGTTAGGAGTAGTAAAAGAAGTAACTGTAGACTCATAACTAATTAAAAAGCTTGTTATTAGAAGTATAAAAGAAAAACACTGACCTACTTTGGTGCTCTGTATTACAATGCAAAACAATACCTCTCTATAGTCATCTAAGCAATCTAAATGTCAACAATAGATACTCAAATGATCAACAACATCCTGGTGTGATACTGATGCTCTCAACCATAAAGGCCGTCTAACATGTAAATAAGGAGTCCTTCTGATTCCTGACTGTGTGGCTTCACAACAGCTACATCAATCAAATCTGACCATTTCCCTAAAATACATCATGTTCCTGTGATCAGAAAAATGAGAATGCATGAATCATGCATGATCTGACTTTTAATAGACTCAAAAGCATAAGCCAGGCTTGGTTACATGTCCATCACAGGCTGATTCAACAAGCCAGGTTTGGTCTTTTGGGTGGTTCATGCTTTCAGTGAAACCTGTATAGACAGGTAAGATTCATTCAGAGTTATATACACAAGGGAGGACCAGTTTGGAAACTCATGTTGACAGGTTTGGTGAAATTACACGTCAATTTACAGCAAGTGTTGTATTATATTTGATGTCACTGACATGTCAAAAGCACATTTTTATGGTCACGTATGACCTCCTGGACTGTTATTCCAAACGGGACGTAAAGTTTACATACCCTACAACTTCAATAAACCACTTGTGGTTTGAAATACACTCCTGTCATGGTTACAAAACATGTTTTTTCATATAAATGCCCAGTGAATTGAGAAACGGAGCTCATAAGCAGACTATAACGAGTCAATATTTGGAAAAACGCCACTGACAGTTACAGCTGACAGATATACCAAACAACACAGCTTGTTAGCCGTGTTATATTATTGACAGTTTCATGACAAGAGTGTATACGTGTGTTTAAATTCATACTTACCCAGATAAATGTCTCCAAACGATCCACTTCCAATTTTTCTACCCAGTCTGTATCTGTTTCCAACTCGTAGCTCCATCGCTGTGTTTATCGGTTCGAGTCACTCGAATGTATTTCAGCTAATTTCTATTAAACCAGATACTGTCGGTCTTTAAATTCGCGTTTACGTTAATATTTTTAAGCGTTATTTAACTGCTACAATTCTGTATATCTTTATGCGACCCCAACCCCCCCGAATCCCTGAGGAGAATTCGGATTCTTCCGACGGAGTTGACTTTTCACCATTCCTTTTTTAATATATCAAAGTCCGAAATGTCACAATATTGTGATCAGGCGAAAGCTTAGAATCTGTAGATTATGCTCTTGTCGGTTTGGTCATCATTTTCCCCAAGGATAAAGAAGATGGAGGTGGATTTTAACAGCAGACCCCCGTCGCAGAAACTGTCACAGGCCCCGTATCTCCTGTGGTGAACACGAACGTAGCGCCGTGACGTCACTTCCCCTTGGCAACGCCTCGCTCGCCACAGTCACGTGGGAGAAACGCTGGATGAGTTTCATTAGGTCAGTCTCATTAACTGTCTCGAACACCAATTAATTTATTATGTGTGGACATCTTTACGTTCGTCCCAGATAGATTTTATTCAAGTGATATGTAGTAGCGAGCCGTTTCAACCTGTATTCCTTAAAGTTAAACTAACTAGGATCTATTTTTATCCCATTTATTAGTGTATTCTAATTTTTTAACGTACATTGTTACAAAATATATTATAAATACAATCTATTCGATTACTTACTATTTATTTTAAGTAATAATAATAATAATATAACATAAATATAGTTGGAAATAATAAAAGAAATATAACAGAAAAAATACAGAATTGATATCTGACCTCATATACTTCGGTCCAACAACAGACCTACAATTTAAAATCGTTAATGCTTTGGAAAAACACAAAAGCTTAAAATCTTAAGACAATGCGTCATCTCTGTAAGACGGGCTCCATCTGTTTTGCTCTTGTGGCTGTTCAGCTGACTGGCCATTGACCGGTGGAGCCGCTGTTCCGGCCCCTGAACCACGGTGAACCAAATGCTTCCTAACAATCGAAGCAGTGGCACAGTAGTGGAACAGTAACATCTTGTACCCTCTCAAGAGTTTGCAGGATCCTGGTCACGCCCACCCGCTCGCGGATTGGCGGACGTTCTGTCGATTGGTTACACAGGATCCAATCAGGAGACAGTCACATGGCTGTAATGTTTTCCAGCAGATTGCGTAAGTTTTTTGCACGTGTTCTTCAATGCTCATCTCGGAGTAACTCAACGAGCCAATAAGAGGGCGGGGGACTGTAACCGAGCTTTCGAAAGAGCGTAGTTTTGGGTATTTTATAATTGTTTTTAGATTAAATATCTCATTTAAATTAACGTGATCTATTCTGTTTACTCGCCTGAAAAATAAATTAAACATACCTACGGCAAGATATAAAAACAAATATAAATATTAAGCATTATTATAAATAAAATATTAATAACACTATAAAGATTTATTTTTATCAGATTTTGCATGTAATTAAAAAGCCACATTTTTCTATAATCACTACTATTTCACACATTTTAATGTAATTGGGTGTGTAATAATTATATAGTGACCAAAAATAATAACAAATGAAACAATCTAACAATTGCCTTGTTCAAAGTAGCAACTCTACCGATCCTTATTTAATGGTCGTGGACAGAAGTGTTTTTGTTTGTAGTAACATTTATTTGCTATTGAGGACATCTAGTGGTCATTGACATAAACAGCAGAAACAAACCGAAGTCAGGTCAGTTTTGTGCTGTTTTCTGAACATAATTTGCAAACTTGATATTTCTCCGTGAAAAATCCTCATAGTCTCATGTTCTCATGTACTAACAGAATCTTATTTGTTTAGACTGCTTTATATACAATTTAGAAGACAGCAATTTCCTGTCATGTTTACTGTTACACCATTTAGCATGTATGTAAACTTAAATATCAGTTTTTTCTTAGTAACAGTTACCACATGCCTCATGTCATGACTCGTGACGAATCAGGTGACTGGGAGGAAAAGCACTTTGTAGAGTTTATAAACATGGAAAGCATGGAGAGCCTGGATCTGATTACAAACAATGTTTGAACAGCATCTTTTTTCAAAGTTGCTTAGTATAAATAACAAATGTGTCCCTAAATCTGGAAAAAGGTTTCTTAAGGTACACAGGGGTTACGCTTAAGTATTTAAAATTAGTATGGGTAGAAAACTTACAAATTGTAATCCATTACTGATTCCAAATTACATGACAAAAATTGTAATTAGTAACATAATCCATTACATTACACCTATAATCAGACTACTTTTAGATTATTGTTAGATTACTTTTGACCAAACTCATTTATCACATTGATTTAAATAGGATAATCTTGTACAATATGGACATAAATACAAAGAATAAGAAAATATATTCAATTTGTTATTAACAACATGAAGTGTATTAAAAATGTTTGTGAAGGAACTGCAGGGGGTTTAAGAGTGCAATGAAAAACTAATAATTAAATCATAAAAATGTTAAAATAAATCATTTTAAAATCAATCAAAATAAATAAAAACTGAAATATTTTATTTGTTTACCTGCATGTCATGTGACCGTAACCAACATCAGAAAACCAACGAACATGCAAATGTGATAGTTTATTATTAAATTATTTATTTTAAAATCTTCAAGTAAACTTCAAGTAAATATATTAGGTGAAAGAGGATTAGATGACAAAAAAAGTCTGTATGAATTTGTGCATTTTGATGTGTTTGAAAGACAAAAATCTTCTAAAGACACAGAAATAAATGGTTCACCTACAGAGTGATAATTCAAATTAAAATTAATGTGTTGATCAGTAGTTGATGCAATGCTGAAACACTTAAACCTGAAATGATTTTTGTAAATTAGTCGTCAAATGCTGTGCTGCCACCTGACTAATGACTGATCTTTGTGTGAATTTCCACAAAAACTTGAAGACTTTCTGAATGTTTATAAGCAGTAGGCTATGTTAGAAAGGAACATGTAAAAGCTAAAAGGGAGAATCAATAAATTATGAATAATTTGCTGCTATTGTGTAAACAATATGTAATCATGTAATTCATAAAAAAGTAATTGTAGTCTGATTACTGTTTTAAAAACAGATTACATGTAATCAGTTACTACACAGCTCTGTGTATATACAGGTGCATCTCAATAAATTAGAATGTCGTGGAAAAGTATTTATTTCAGTAATGGAAACAAAGGTTTCTTTGACAGTGGCCTTCAGCTCATCTGCATTTTTTGGTCTCTTGTTTCTCATTTTCCTCTTGACAGTACTGTTCAGGTCTGGTGAGTTTGCTGGCCAGTCAAGCACACCAACATTTAACCAAGCATTTAACCAACTTTTGGTGCTTTTGGCAGTGTGGGCAGGTGCCAAATCCTGCTGGAAAATGAAATCAGCATCTTTAAAAAGCTGGYCAGCAGAAGGAAGCATGAAGAGCTCTATAATTTCTTGGTTAAAGGGTGCAGTGACTTTGGTTTTCAAAAAACACAGTGGACCAACACCAGCAGATGACATTGCACCCCAAATCATCACAGACTGTGGAAACAGGTAAGACGCCTCTGACACTGTCTGTAGTTCAGGAGTGGCTTAACAAGAGGAATACGACAACTGTAGCCAAATTCCTTTACACGTCTGTGTGTGGTGGCTCTTGATGCCTTGACTCCAGCCTCAGTCCATTCCTTGTGAAGTTCACCCAAATTCTTGAATCGATTTTGCTTGACAAGCCTCTCAAGGCTTTTCCTTCCACTCAACTTTCTGTTAACATGCTTGGATACAGCACTCTGTGAACAGCCAGCTTCTTTGGCAATGAATGTTTGTTGCTTATCCTCCTTGTGAAGAGTGTCAGTGATTGTCTTCTGGACAATTGGTCAGATCAGCAGTCTTCCCCATGATTGTGTAGCCTAGTGAACTAAACTGAGAGACTTTTTTGAAGACTCAGGAAACCTTTGCAGGTGTTTTGAGTTGATTAGCTGATTGGCATGTCACCATATTTTTGTTGAGATAGTGAATTGGTGGGTTTTTGTTAAATGTGAGCCAAAATCATCACAATTAAAAGAACCAAAGAGTTAAACTACTTCAGTCTGTGTGCATTGAATTTAATACACGAGTTTCACAATTTGAGTTGAATTACTGAAATAAATGAACTTTTCCACAACATTATAATTTACTGAGATGCACCTGTATATATATATTAAATTGTTTTAGCAAATAAAATTAACATTAGATAAGAAGAAAAAAATAGCACACAAACTGTTTCTTCTTCACAGTTGCAAAACAGCCATTCTGGCCAAGATGGTCAGATTATGAGGATATTTTGTTTTCCTGTAACTGAATGCCTTGGAACAGTGTTCCTTTTCATTAAGCTAACTGCTCTCTTTAGCCACAAAAGGCCCATTTTAGCCAAACTAAATATACTGAATGTCTGACTTCTAGTTCAGCTTTAACTGGTTATACAGGCATTCTAGACCAGGTTAAAAAGAGCAAACTGTCAAAAAAAATTAAATTTGTATTACGTATAATCTTTAACGTATGTCAATATATTAAGCCTACAATGCTGCTAACATTTACTATTTTTACAGTCCTATAATATTATCTAAAATGTTTGTCATTAAAATGCCAATCTGGTTCTGTGGAACTGTCAGCAGCTACTTAACATTTGTCTGAAAAGTCTGGGAACAAGGTAGGACACAATGCTTTACTTTTATCTGGCACTGCTCTTTTTACTTCCCTCTATCCAGTTGGTCCACTCTGGGCCTTTTTTTGAAAGCTTTCTTTTTTTTCACTCTGTCCTTTTTGTTGTTTTCATTTCACCCCACCCTCTTGGATGCATCCATGCTCCTCCCTCCGTTCTCCTCCTTTCCTGCACTTTTTTTTCCCTGGCTCCTCATGGCATGCTGAGTTTGGGAGTGCAGGAGGGAGATGCCTTAAAAACGCTGACAGGCGATAACACTCTCAGAGACACACAGTAGTGCGGCCCAGTCAACGCAAGCATCCTCAGTGCAACGCAGCAGAGCTTCTGTGGACCCTCATGTTTGGACCTGCCAAGATAAAGGTAGGGAAAACATCAGGCTGTTTTGGGTTTGGGAGATCTGCACTAGTACAGCATGACATTTCATTTTTGCTATTGGAACCTGTTCATCTTTGAAAAAACAAATTAGTAATACACCTAAATATTTTTAGGTGTCCTTGTTGCACATTACATGTACTGTTATAATAACAATTAATTATGTGTAATTACATGCAAGTAACCCTAAGCCAAACCCTAACCATATAGTAAGTACATGTAGTTAATTAATATTACTCAGTACTTAATGTATAATTACACTGTAACAAGGATCTTAAAATAATCACATGGTTACACATAATGGCAAGTGCAATGATGTAAAAACTTTTACAGATGCCAAGGAAACTGAATCGTAGTGCAAAACAACTTGCTTGAACAACAGCCAGATTGTTTTTCACATTTTTTTTGTTTGACTTAAATTATTTCACTCACATAAATGCTTTATTTTGTGAGATGGCAGCAATCTCAAGATGATTGTTGAGTCAAACAAGCTTAGAAATGTACACACATAAATTTTAATAGCAGGTGCAAGGCAAAAAGACGCAGCTGGGTTAAATGTTATTAGATGAAATAACCACCATGTGGTTTTGATATTACAAAGTAATTCAAACTGCTAGTGATAGATCCCACCCTATCCCTAAGGAATATCTATTAAATCATGAGCAATGTAGGATCATGGTAAATTTCATGGAGACAAAAGATATTTTGTTATTACCTACAGAATGAGTAGCACTGCCACAGGGTGCAGGAATCAAATCTAGGACAGGAATTCTTGAGGCATGCCATCACAAAGCCAAGTTCACATTGCCTCAGCTCCTGCAACTGGGACAGACAGTCGAAATATGACACGATTAGGAGAAGTGCTACTCTAGATGGCTTTCAACCCACCGATTTTTCCAAACTACATAACAGAAGTTGTGTAACAGATTTTGCGTATATGGCCCCTCCTAAAATTTTATCAGGGAATGATTAACCATATTACTCCAGTCAGTTACCAGTAGACAAAAAGTCCCACAATATCCTTTTTCTTTTCCACTTTCAAATACGTCACATTGTGGAAGTAAAATGGGTTGCAAAAGCTAAATTGAAGACGAATGTTTATACTCAGCTCACTGAACCATGGAAGATGTTTAAGTTCAGACAAAGTGGCTTATATGGGTCAAGGGTGAATCTGACCTGTGTTATGCCACACAGACTTCAAAGTGACCGCACATACTGTTTGAGCTTTGATGTCGGCACCAAATCCACTGGTGTCTATTGCTAGTTTAAAGTAAAATTAATGGCATTTCTAAACAATGTTAAACCCTTGAGAAATGACTATGTAGTGTAGGATTCTGTGAGTGAATTGTTTGGGGAAACTCTTAATTCCAGACACATGGGAAACGTCCCACAAGACTTCCAAGCTTGAGTTCGGAAAGCAAACTAACATAATACTCATGCTGTATAGTATAGTGTTTCAAATAATATTTTAGTAAAACCGTATGCACTATACAATGTACACTTCCAGTAAAAAGTTTTTGAACAGTAAGATTTTTAAAATGTTTTTTAAAGAATTACCTTCTGCTCACCAAGCCTGAATTTATTTGATTCAAAATACAGCAAAATCAATAATGTTGTAAAATATTTTTACTACTTAAAAAAACTTTCTATTTAAATATATTTTAAAATGTAATTTATTCCTGTGATCAAAGTTACATTTTCATCATCATTACTCCAGTCTTCGGTGTCACATGGTCCTACCATTCTAATATGTATATTTGTTGTTCAAGAAAAAATTATTATTATTATCATCAATATTTAAAATAGTTAAGTACCTTTTTTTTCAGGATTCTTTGATGAATAAGATGATCCAAAGATCATCATTTATCTAAAATAAAAAGCTTTTGTAACATATACACTATACACTAAGGCTGGAGTTGTTTTTTTTTGGTTCCATGATTTCTGAAGGATCATGTGACTGGAGTAATGATGCTAAAAATTCAGCTTTGAAATCTCAGGAATAAATTACATTTTAAAATATATTCAATATAGAGAATAGTTATTTTAAATTGTATAAATATTTCAAAATTTTACTGTTTTTGCTGTACTTTGGATCAAATAAATACAAGCTTGGTGAGCAGAAGAGACTTTAAAAAACATAAAAAAAATCTTACTGTTCAAAAACTTTTGACTAGTAGTGTAAGTAAGTAAGTATTCAGGTATGGCAAGTAAGTATTCCAATACTAAACTGTCCTTCCTCATCTTCTCCTTTTAAACATCAACTTATGCCCATGATCGAACAATCAAAAGGTGGACTCTTGTCATTGTACATCCTCTTCCCATATAAGACAAGGGGTAGAACTTGTTGGTACAGGTATGTGATGTTTTTCAATACTTTGTTTGCAAACCCACAATGTTGAAGCTCACCCCCAGCAGTTGTCTGCATGTCAATAAAAGGAGAGGGGAAAACAACTCATTGGGACCGGGGAGACCGCTGGAGCCTTTCCAAAAGGTTAATATGAGCTTGTTATTCTCTCAAAAAATAAAACTGGAAAAGTTTACTCTTTTACACTCCAGCTGTGTTTCAAGTGTTTGTCCTTTCTGATGACACTAGCATCCAAATGAACTCAAGGAACTAAGTGAAAGTTCAGAAGGCAAAGAAGATTGTTGTTTTCATAAGATCGAAGTTTCCTTGCTCTGTTAATAGACCATGTCATGTTCACTTTCATGAGGTTTATTCAGCTTCCTCTAAAGAATTTCTATTACAAAGCAGCTGCAAACAATAGGGAAGATTACGAATGTGAGAACAGAAGTAGGTTGGTCCAAGAATGTACTGTAGGTAAGGGTACATGGTATATCAAACCTGGCATATGGGGGCTTCAACTGTGCATGACTAGTGACTAGTTGAAAGTAGGTCACTGGGGTGCGTATGGTCACACACCCAAACCCAAGAATGGAGACAGTACCTAATTTCTGCCACCAGATTCCTCATTTACCCCAGTGTTTATCTTCAGTTACTGACCTCAGACTGGAAAATTTAGAAAAGAGTTACAGTGCACCTGGTGGGCCTCACCTTAAATATGATCCAGAACCAAACACCAAAGCAGGAGGACAAAGAATCGGCTGACTTTTATTGATTCTCCAGGATCGCTGACTCGAAACCACACATTTGTTTTCCACTGAGAAAATCCACCGAAGCCACACCTCGTAGATCAGACACGCCGCTGCATGCCTGTGGAATTGTATAGGGATGACAAAAAGCGCAATGCAGATTAGTAAATAGTTACTATGATCTGTTGTGATAACACAGTGGCTATTTGTTATGACACTTTCAGTGGCTGTTTACAGTTTAGGAATGTGGGAAGATAGCTATGTTATTTCCTTTTATGATGTTTACTAAGTAGATTAATATCATAGTATTCAGAAAAAGGAAAGGGTGTAATTTCTGCATCACTAGTGGCACCACATGGAATTGGAATCTGTTTGATATAAACCCTCAGTTTTCTCCAGCAGTAAAAAGCAAGTTATTGTATTTATTACAATGGCCAAATCTAGTTATGGTATATGAATAAAGAAAGCAGTGAAATGTTTGTGCATTTGACTCTTGGCTCACTGTTCATAGTTTCAACCCTACAGAGGGTTCAGTGACTGTTAGATGTTCTGAAAAGTAGCGGTTGGACGCTTATGATTTGGAGCGTGGTGTTCCCTGGAGATGAAGGGAGAAAAAACACTCTCTGCTTATGTAATGCGCTTAAAAAGGTCAGGGTAGATGTTGACTGAGCCAAGAAGACTGGGCCAGAACTAAAGGAGGACTCAGTGATGTGCTGAACATGTAAACATGACCTCCAGACCCCAACATCCGCAGGAAGGAGAGGGATTCTCATGCCAGGATATCAGATGTGGGACTGTAAACATGGCTGTGCATGAAAAAGAAGATAATCAAGGAAACAGCAGCAAAGGGAAATAATATAAAACAGGACTTCTGGATGGACTGACTACCAGTTACTTGAAGCCTAAAAGTCAGATGGAACCAGAAATGTGCTATATATAAAAAGATACAGTGGCATGCAAAAGTTTGGGAATCTGTGAAAATTTGAATAATTTTAACAAAACAAGAGAGATCATACAAAATGCATGTTATTTTTTATTTAGTATTGACCTGAGTAAGACGAGATTAAAAAAAATGTTAACATAAAACTGAAATTATAAAAATAACCCCCTTCAAAAGTTTGGTAACCCTTGGTTCTTAATACTGTGTGGATACCTGGATGATCTACGAGTGATTTTTTTTGTTTTGTGATGGTTGTTCATTAATCGTATGTTTGTCCTGAACAGTTAAACTGAGCAATGTTCTTCCTCAAGGTCCTGCAGATTCTTCAGTTTTTCATAATCTTTTGCATATCTGAACACTTTCCAGCAGCGACTGTGTGATTTTGAGATCCATCTTTTTACACCGAGGACAATTGAGGAACTCAAACACAATTACGAAAAAGGTTCAAACATTCACTGATGCTCCAGAAGGAAACACGATGCATTAAGAGCTGGGGGGTGAAAACTTTTTGAATTTGAAGATCAAGGTAAATTGTACTTAATTTGTTTTCCGGGAAACATGCAAGTATCTTCTGTTACAGTACCAAATGGAAAAAATATATATGTTTCAACAAAATAAGAAAAATCTTCATCCTGTTCAAAAGTTTTCACCCCCTGAAGCATCAGTGAGCATTTGAACCTTTTTTTAATAGTTGTGTATGAGTCCCTCAATTGTCCTCAGTGTGAAAAGATGGATCTCAAAATCATACAGTCACTGCTGGAAAGGGTTCAAATATGCAAAAGATGCTGGAAAATTGAAGAATCTGAATGACCTGGAGGATTTTTCTGAAGAACAGTGCTCAGTTTAACTGTTCAGAACAAACAAGGGACTCATGAACAACCATCACAAAACAAAAAAACAACTTTTGAAAGGGCTATTTTATTAACTTCAGCTATTTTTTGTCCTGTGGACTATATGTAAACATCTTTTATATAAAATATTTTACTCAGGATAGTACTACATAAAAAATAACATGCATTTTGTATGATCTCTCTTATTTTTTAAAAAGGGGTTCCCAAACTTTCGCATGCCACTGTATAATAAATTAGAATAAATAACCAAGAAAAACTATAAGATAAAAATTTAATACAATTAATAAATAAATAAAATTAAAATTTGTTAAAATAAATATATATTATGCAACGAGCACAAAAATCTGAAAAGGTGATCACGCTGAAGCATTTGGGTCTTTTATTATCTTTAAGAGGTTTATTTTGAGATAATGACTAGTGCATAATAGTATTTACATTGGGTTGCAAACATTATACAGTGTAAATGACATCTGACTTCCTTTACCAAGCATCTGCTTTGAAACACCACAATCAATCCTATAGACACATATATGTGCAGTATAGAAAAGATGGTCAGATGACACCAAGGTAAACAAATCATAAGCTTATTGAGGATTAGATGTGCACAACCTCAAAGCACTACCCTAAAACTGCTTTGAACTTCAGACTGAAGTGAGTGATCTGACCTCTTCTTGCATTTTGCATCACTCTAAAACATACTCATACACACAGAACATAGTTTGAGTGAGTTTATTAAATAGGGGATGTAGCAAGTTATTCTTCAACCTCACGATTAGAGACGGGTCACTGTAGTGTGGTAGGCCGCAGAAAACCTTATTCATCTCAGTATTATATGCAGTCTATAGTTTAAATACTTCATTGCATGTTTGGATTCAATGTCAATGTACTGCGTTGCCTGTGATCATTAGTGCTCAGCTCAAAAACACTGCAAAGTAAAGAATGAAACATTTTTACACTGATAATTACTGGATTACCCATGCTATCTACATAGACCATACAATCTGCATAACAATCTCTGTAAAAGATTATTTAACTATATAAATGATCACAGACCATGAAACCACAGGCATGTTTATATACTGCTGTGCAATTATACAGTGCGTGTCATTTCCTGTAGTGCTGCTACACTGCACAGCTGGACACTACAAAACTAATATGATGACAGCCTATAATCTAACATAGGTCTTTTTCTGTTACATTCTATATTTAGTGCACAGATCAAGCTACTTCTACCTTATAATATACCCCTAACATTATTTATTTTGTTTATAGTTGATGTCACCATAATTGCTCCACAATGAGAAATTGAATTAGTGTGTCACACACCAGAAACAAATAGAAAAACACACACACATACTACCCTGAAATCTTCAAAACGACAACTACTTAAGGCCATGGATTGCATCTGTTTATAATCACAATGATTACATTCCTTATGGACTAACTGTTTTTTTAGAAGAATGTTGATGGTCACAGTATTTGTAATCTGTTGTAAGTAGATGGGTTTTGCCTCTCATCACATTAAGCTGGAATTCATGCTGGCCTTGACGGGGTTGTTAAGTATTTTGGATAGCAGAGCATTTAGCAAAATATGTGGGCTCTTGTGGGAAACATTTATTTCAGTATGTTCCCAAGCACAGAAAATGGGAAAAAATGTAAACAAATTCACAATGCATGTGTATAAAAACCTGTGATAATGTAATTGTTGAAGCTGTCACATCTGATTTTTGACTAATATACTGTAGCTAATCATTTAGTTAAAAGTAGTTAGCTACAGTAATACTTGCTATTAGTGTAGGATTAAACTATCACAGCAACAAGAGTGACAGCCTTAAACTTGAACAGATACATCAAAGTATCTTCAAAGCTACCATCACCACCAGACTAAGGAAGAACAGAGACAGGCCTTAAAAGACATTTTGGCTACATGTCTTGCTTCATTAAGTGCAATACTTTCTGCTCATAATTGAGTTGTGCTGTCACGAGAAGGAAAAAGCATGAAATAGTGGTTTAGTGTGATTGCCAAATTAATAAATTCCGAGACATCTTTGTCATTGGTTTCATAACTTTTCAGGCCATGTTCTTATAACACAGACAATTTCAATTCACACAACATGTTGTGAGAGGCTTTCATTAGCTTTCATCACCTGATTGTTGTTTATGAAATTCCACAGTGATGGTTGGACTCTACATAGCTTTCTAAATCGCTTTGACCTGAAAACAATTTTGTTGTTGCTATGATAAGACAAACACAAGAGGCTGAATACATAACATACATCAAGAATAATACTGTCATGTTATAAAACAGTGCTTCATCATATCCCTTAACATCCAACACCACAAGGTCTAAACATGTGATACAGTGCATAAAAGTTCAAAGAAATTTCAAATGAAGTGCTTGCATATTATTTCTGTATTACACATTTAAGTAGTTTTTTAGTTCCCTTGGTTTTAAAGAGACAGTTCACCCAAAAATGTAAATTCTGTCATTAATTACTTACCCTCATGCCGTTCCAAACCCGTAAGATCTTCGTTCATCTTCAGAACGGAAATTATGATATTTTTGATGAAATCTGAGAGCTTTCTGACTCTAAATAGACAGCAACGCAACTACTACGCAACTGTTCAAGACCCAGAGAGGTAGTAAGGACATTGATAAAATAGTCCATGTGACATCAGTGGTTCAACTGTTATGTTATGAAGTAAGCTTGGGTCGATAGATAATGCCATCATCCAACGGGATGGCTGACAGACATCACAATGTTGAGTCGGCATTGTCAAATAAAGTTCTTATTTTTGTTTTCTTTGTCCACAAAATGTATTCTCGTAGCTTCATAACATTATGGTTGGACCACTAATGTCACATGGACTATCTTACTGATGTCCTTACCTTTGTGGGCCTTGAACGTGTCAGTTGCATTGCTCTCTATGCAGGGTCAGATTTCATTAAAAAAACCTTAAAGGAGAAGTCCACTTCCAAAACAACAATTTACAAGTAATTTACTCACCCCCTTGTCATCCAAGATGTTCACGTCTTTCTGTCTTCAGTTGTAAAGAAATTATGGTTTTTGAGGAAAGCATTTCAGGATTTTTTTTCATATAATGGACTTCAATTGTGCCCCTGATTTTGAACTTCCGAAATGTAGTTTAAATGCAGCTTTAGAGGACTCCAAAGGATCCCAGCCAGGAAGAAGGGTCTTATCTAGCGAAACGATCTGTCATTTTTTTCAAAAAATAAAAATTTGTATACTTTAAGCACAAAAGCTCGTGTAGCACTTCTGGCATGCGCGTTCACTATTGAATCATGTTGAAAGGTCACGCAGAACGTAGGCGGATCTATAGACCCAGTGTTTACAAAGCGAACGCGAAAGACTAAGAAAGTGCAAGTAAGTCAAATGCTGTTTACAATCAAAAAGGTGCAACGTGTCGAACGATTCTGAAGTAGTAGGAGAAAATAAGATGGAGTTTTTCGCCATACTCGACCTTTTTTAGCCGGAGTACACAGACAATTACTTTAGACGTGATTCTCGTTCAGCAAAATGAACGAATCTTTTCTCGAGTTATTTCGTTAATTTTAGCAAAATCAACGTCACGTGACAGCCCCTTAAGATGAACGAATGACTTGAAAAACTTGAAAACAGGTGAACTAAATCCAGTACAGAACCTAATAGGATGTTGCGCATGCGCGACTGAACGAATCACTCCCCGAGATGACTCGTTCTTTGCGAGTCACTTTAAAGATTTGTTCAAAATGAACGAATCGTTCAAGAACGACCTGTGGCTGCTCATCCGAGAGCCTGTGCTACAAGAGCTTTCGTGCTTAAAAAGTATACAAATTTTTATTTTTCAAAAAAAAAAAGACTGATCGTTTCGCTAGATAAGACCCTTCTTCCTCGGCTGGGATCGTTTAGAGCCCTTTGAAGCTGCTTTTAAACTACATTTCGGAAGTTCAAAATCGGGGGCACAATTATATGAAGAAAAATCCTGAAATGCTTTCCTTAAAAACCATAATTTCTTTCGACTGAAGACAGAAAGACATGAACATCTTGGATGACAAGGGGGTGAGTAAGTTATTTGTAAATTGTTGTTTTGGAAGTGGAGTTCTCCTTTAATTTTTTTGTTCTGAAGATGAACGAAAGTCCTACAGGTTTGGATCGAGAAGAGGGTGAGTAATTAATGACACTTTTTGGGTGAACTATTCATCTGTTATTTTCTTTAATTATATTAATTTGTTATAATTAATTTAATTGATACCGAAATTCAGGTACATACAGTACTGTTCAAAAGATAAGGGTCAGTAATTTTTAAAATGTTTTAAAGTCTCTTATGCTCACAAAGTCTGCATTTATTTGTTCAAAAATACAGTAAAAACAACAATAATGTGAAATATTATTACAATTAAAAATAACTGTGTACTTTTTGAAAATATTTTAAAATGTAATTTATTCATATGATGGCAAAGCTGAATTTTCAGTAACCGTTACTTAAGTCTATGAATATGCCAGTTTGAAACTTTTATCCAAATAATGAGTTAATTCTCATTTTAGATGCTGGTGTCGAGCCTGGTACTACTGATGGTGGTGTTTGCCAAATGGGTTGAGCCGTATATTGCACAATACCGGGATGTGGACCAAGACTCATATGAGCCCAGTGAAACCCAGAAATCCCCAGAATACTACAGAGATGGCAGGTACTTTCCCCGATCTGTCTGTCTGTCTGTCTGTCTGTCTATCTATCTTTCTTTCTTATTAATATATACTCTTGTGAATCTAGTGGAACTGAGTGCAGGCGGTGCTGTGACCCAGCAGAAGAGGCCACACAGTATGCCAGTCCACATCCACAGTACAATATTGTGCCACAGATAAACATCACCATCCTAAAAGGTACAAAATACGTCAAAATCTACTTTAAATGTTGAAAAAAACAACTTATGAGGTAAACTTCTTCCATTTTAAGGATTACCGTGATACAAAAGCTTACATTTACAGAACGACTTACATAATCTGTTGACTCACTTTGACTGTATACACTTGTTTGGGTCAACGTTAATCTTAGCTAAATCTCACTGTCTGTGAATGACATAGGTCAGGCCTGGTTAATCACAGGCTGCTTCTGTGGGCAGGAAAACATGCGCCAAAAAGGACAAACCACCACAGAAAGTGACTTTATGAGCCAAACTGTCACAAACAACAGAAGAAAAATGGCTGTGAGATTGGCGCCATCTTCTATTCAACAGTCCAATTTTCACTCCACATAAACAGGAACATTTGAGAGTCATTATTTTTAATTATTGGATGTTTAATAACCCTTCAGAACACGACGTTTCAGGAAGCAAGACATGATAAATCAGAGATTAAGAATTTAAAGGGCTTTTTAATGATCATAGTTAAAACTTTGAACTGCACTTTTCACCATTTGCTACTACATTCCTTCCCTTACAGGGGAGAAGGGAGACACTGGCAACCGAGGACCTTATGGGAAAACGGGCAAATCTGGGCAATCCGGACCCCGAGGGCCCCATGGCGTGAAGGGAAACAAGGGCAGCATCGGTGCCCCCGGAGAACCCTGTAAGTCCTACTACGCTGCCTTCTCCGTGGGCCGCAAGAAGGCCCTGCACAGTAATGATTACTACCAGACCATGATCTTCGACACAGAGTTTGTCAACTTGTACGGCCACTTCAACATGTTCACGGGCAAGTTCTTTTGCTACGTCCCTGGCATCTATTTCTTCAGCCTGAACGCTCACACTTGGAACCAAAAGGAAACTTACCTGCACTTGATGAAGAACGAGCAGGAGATGGCCATCTTGTACGCTCAGCCCAGCGATCGCTCCATCATGCAGAGCCAGAGCCTCATGCTGGAGCTGGAGACAGACGACCAGGTGTGGATTCGGCTCTTTAAGGGCGAAAGAGAAAACGCTGTGTTCAGTGATGACTTTGACACCTACATCACATTCAGTGGTTACCTTATTAAGGCAAAGTCAGAAGGATAAGCAGAGCTAATATATGGACAGCAGGGATAATGAAATGTAATTTCTTTTTGTAATATATTTTTAACATGGTGCTTCGGGAAGAACCTTGATGTATCTTTGTGATCCAGTATTGGAGTGTCTTGTGTGTCTGACCATCTTTAACTTTGTTACAGAGGCTGGTGCTATTTGACAAACATGCTAAAGTTTAGTGCGCTAGTAAGTCTATATCTACAAAAAAGACATATAAATACATATTAAGACAACAGTATCATATTTTAACAGATTTTGCACAATTTTAATGGGTGACTTTTTCATGTGTAGATACATCAGTAATCAACAGATTACTTGAAATTTTTGTATTATATCTATTATAATATATTCAGCTAGAAATCAGTATTAAATTGGTTCTAGAAAGTGCTACAAATATAATTTGGGATTAGTGCAAGAAATTTCAATTAAATCGGAAAAGTATAAATAATACCAAATAATTTATTAGATATAAAAAACAAGTAAACTAAAATGGTGATCTATGTCAAATATTTTGTTAAATAAATATTTTTATAATTTACAGTACCGTAGAATGAGAAAATGGGCTACTTCAACACAGACAAAGCTACAGACACCGAGAGTACCTATGATCAATGATGATACAACTTGATCTCTAAATGTACTGTATTATAAAGGTTATATTTGTATAAACAGATGCACCGGTAAGACTTTATGTTCATATTAGCGTATAAACAAGTGCATTGTGGATTTGATAATGGTTAGACAAATGTATGCTTTGAAACAGTGGCAATTATAAGACTTTATAAAAATCTGCTCCTGTTTTGCACAAGATCTCTATAAAATAAAAATAATATGAACTGGACTATTAGCACTTAACCAAAGCTCATCAGGTTACTGTGGTCAACAGTAAGTTCCTATAAAAAGACTAACAGTGGCTTCAGCAGGAAGCACATTTATTATTATTGTTAATTTGTAAATGTCGTGTTCATTGTTAATTTCGTCATCCAGTCGAAATCGGTGACCTTGAGGTCACTGTTCATTAAATGTTAAAAAGCTGCAATGAATGAGTGGTGCTGTAAAACAGGTTCATTTATTTCAATAAATAATGTTTTTAGACTAGATGTCTGAGTGTGGCTACTTGCTATATCTTCATTATTGCATTTTTTTACCTTTCTGATTGTTATTTATGCATCAAATACATCCAGCAATACAGTCCATCCAAATGTTATTGAGTTTTAATTTTTAATTTACAATATTTTAATTAGTAGTAGTAGTAGTGTTTTGAAAAGACCGTCTCTAATGTGCATAATGTGTTTCGGTTTGCTCTACTGTGAAAAACACAGACATGCAGCACTCTCCTCAAATCCAACAAGGCATTATTAAAGACTAAATTAATTTGGTGAACAATAGACACATATTTAATAATAAAAAGCAGTAATAGATTTCAGTAACATTTGATGGATTTGATGACCAGCTTTTCATAACTAACTAACTAACACTGAAGCCATTCGGTGTGAAATAGAGAGGGGTAACAGATGTCGGTAACCTGTTATGCTGCGCTGACGGATTAAATTGACCCTGCTGTATCTCAGCAGCTGTTCAAATCAGAGCATAATGCTTTTAAGAATATTAAACAGAAGATTAGACATCAACAGAGTGAATTTGAGTAACATTAAAGCCATTCTGCGTGAAAAAGGGTGGTAACAGATTTCAGCAACCTGTTATGCTGAAATTGTTCACATATGTGCAAAACGCATTGAAGGATATAAAACAGAGGAGGTAAGACAGCAACAGAGTATGGAAGCCCGTTTCCACCACTGAGTAAAAAACAAGGTAATTGCTTATTGCTTATTGACTTCATCTCATAATTCTGACTTTTTTTTTTTTCATCTGCATTTGTTTACATCTGGCAATTCTGACATTTTGTCTCAGAATTGCCAAATATAAACTCACAATTCTGAGTTATGAAGTCAAAACTGCAAGACATAAACTCACAATTCTGACTTTTTTCTTTATTTCTCTAGTTTTTTCTTTATTACTGTTCTTTATTTTTGTCTTTATTTTTCTTTATTACATGCAGTTGTGAGTTATTAAGTCAGACTAGTCTTTTTTCCCACAAAATTGGACTTTATTACTTACAATTGCAAGAAAAAAGTCAGAATTGCGAGACAAACTAGCAATTATGAGATAAAAAGTCACAATTGTTACTTTATATCTTGCAATTCTGACTTTATAACTTGGAACTGCAAGTTTATAACACGCAATTCTGAGGAAAAAAAGTCAGAATTGCGAGACAAACTTGCTATTGCAAGAAAAAAAGTCAGAAATGCCAGTTTTTATTTTGCAGTTCTGACTTTATTTCTTGCAATCGTGAGTTTACATCATGCAATTCTGAATAAAAGTCAAAATTGTGACTTCATATCTCGCAATTCTTCCTTTATACTAGCAACTGCAAATTTATATCTCACAATTCTGAGAAAAAAAGTCAGACTTCTGAGACAAACTTACAATTGCACAAGAAAAATGTATCTTGCAATTCTGACTTTTTTTTTTCGCAATTCTGAGAAAAACATCAGAATTGTGACTTCATGTCTCACAATTCTTCCTTTATAACTTGCAATTGCAAGTTTATATCTCACAATTCTGAGAAAAAAAGTCAGACTTGTGAGAAACTTGCAATTGTACAAACAAAATTTCATCTTGCAATTCTGACTTTTTTTTCGCAATTCTGAGAAAAAAGTCAGAATTGTGACTTTATATCTTGCAAATGACTATTTCTCACAATTTCAAGTTTCTATCTTGAAAACTAGCAATTGCAAGAAAAAAAGTCAGAATTGTGGGATTTATTCCGTGGCAGAAAATGAACTTCCATTGTTTAGACATGCATCATGAGAAAAAAATTGGGCAAAATTAAAGCTATTCTGTCTGAAATAAAGAAGGATAATAGATTTCAGTAACCTGTTATGCTACCATGTCAGATTTAGTGACCCTGCTGTATCGCTGCAGCTGTTCACATTAGAGAAAAATGTTTAATAGGGTATAAAACAGAGGTAAGACATAACCAAAATGAATTCAGGTAACATTAAAGCAATTCTGTGCCTGAAATAGAGAGGGATAACAGATTTCTGTAACCTGTTATGCTGCCTTGTCAGATTTGGTGACCCTGTTTTATCTCTGCAGCTGTTCACATCAGAGCAGAATGCTTTCAAGGATATAAAGCAGACGAGTTTAAACATCACTAGAATAAATCTAAGTACAATTAAAGCCTTTCTGTGTGAAATAGAGAGGGGTAACAGATTTTAGTAACCTTTTATGCTGCCTTGTCAGATTCAGTGACTCTGCTGTATCTCTGCAGCTGTTCACATCAGAGCAGAATGCTTCCTAAGGTAAAACAAAGAGGAGGTTAGACATCAGCAGAGTAAAATGAATGACATAAAGCCATTCTGTATGAAATACAGGGGGGTCATGGATATCGGTAACTTTTAATGGTGCTGTATGTCTTTGTCTGTTCACATCTGAGCAAAATGCTTCTTGGAGTATGAAAGCAATCACCAGAGTGAATCTAGGTAACATTAAAGCCATTCTGTGTGAAACAGAGAGGGGTAATGGATTTCAGTAGCCTGTTATGCTGCACTGACATATTCAGTGACCCTTCTGTAAATCTACAGATGTTTACACCAGAGCAAAGTCCTTTCTATGATATAAAACAGATTATGTTGTGAATATGGGTAACATTAAAGACATTCTGTGTAAAATAGAGGAGGGTAAAAGATTTTAGTCATCTGTTATCAGCCTGCTTTGTCAGATTTAGTAATTCTGCCTCTTCTATTACTGTTACTTTCCTTTTACACTTCTTTTACAAATATAGCTACTTGATGCCATCTAGTGGTGTAGTTATATAAAGGTCTTCAAGGGATAATTCACCCAAAAATGACAATGATGTCATCATTAACTCACTTTTTTTTTTTTTGGTCCTGACTAAAACTGTTTTGTTACCACCATTCTTTACAATATCTTCTTTCAGGATTGGAACGATGACAAAATTTTCATCTCACTTTTCTTATCCCTTGAATATTGCATAATCTTAAAAGAAATGTAAAACTTTCCATAACTATTATTTAGTAAAAAAAATTTAAAATTCATATTTATGATATAGAATTGGTTTGTAATGCTTTCTATACAATGACCAAAATATAAAATAAAATATATTTAATTTGGACGGACAACTGTGTTGACCTTTTAAATTTACGTTGATGGAATTTAAATACTAAAATGCCCGAATGGAAGAACAGAGAATATGACACAATGACATATGATACTGATTTTTTATAATACTTTCCTGGCCTTTTTGAAATTGTCAGCATAAATCACCATCCCCTTTCTTGTATATAAAACAGAAGATGGAAAATCCTGCTAAAATGTCCTTTTTTTGGTTTGTAGAATAAAATACGTAGGTTGGAATGACACTGGGCGTGAGTAAATGATGACAAACTGTTCATTTTTGCGCAATATATTTCTAAACATTCAGCAACTGCTAGCCTGTCTGCAGAAACAACCTTGCAACCTTGTGATTAAACTTGATCAGTGTTTGCCATTTTCCACAGATTTATCTCCCTCCCTGGATTAAATCATGTTCTCAGTGTAAATGTGAAGAGTTACTGAATCTCTAGCGTTCACTGCACTGGAAACCTTTTATTTTTATTGTCTAACTTGCTGATGGCGAAGCACTTTACGTAATTAATTATAGTTTATAGTATACACAACAGTTTGATTCTTTCTCTGATACAACTTTGTGAGTAAATAAGTTTCCTGCTTGTCCGTATGGGAATTTACGCGGTCATTCAAAACGAATAGAATTAATTTGAGATAATGATCTGAATACGGTACAGAAAAATGAGTGTATCAAGAGTCAGCAGTCAACCAAGAAAGACTCACTGGAGATCATTTTAAATTCAATTTCCAATCTATCCAATAGCAGGGCTATTTTGTCTACAAAAACTACAGTCATCAGGTCCTAGTCTGATTGCTGCTATAAAATGCATCGACAGGCAATGGATTCAGAGTTTGTCCTGCCTATTAAGGAGCACTGGGGTAAAATGCTGATGATGTGCGCTGCTCTTTATCTGGATGGGCCATCAGATGCTCTCGGGGAGGAGGGGGGTGTTTACTCAGCAGGCACACGCTCTTTCTGTGCACTCAACTGAACAGCCTACTTTCTTTCGCTTTTAAAGCGCTTTTAAGGTGTCATCCGAGAGTGCTTTTCTTTTAAGCCAGTTAAGCTAACACTAACTCAGTGTGTCACAAGCCACAGTTACACTGTGACAATGTGTGAGAGAGAAGCTGCAACCGTATAGTAAGAGTATGTGATCTCAAGCTAGACTTATGCTAATTATTACTATTATTGACACCTTGTTTCATTTGTCAGATTTATAATTTTTAATGAACATGTTACCTTCATAATTTTTTTTTCTGCTAATTTCTATTTTTGTATATTTTTTTATTTTGTTTCACAAAATTATTTAATTTGTTGTATTATTAGTTTTCATTTAATTTACCCATTGATAATATAACCGTGAAATGAACCCAAAATAGGTTGTAAATTAAAAATCAGACACATAGGCATCAGCAATAATCAAATGGTGAACATTTAGTATTAAGCAATTTTTAAAAAAATGTATTCGTATGTATTCAACTTATTCATTTATTGAACATATTAATACATGCTAATTTCCAACCTATTTTAGGTTTAAGTTCTTAAAAATTGTTTCAAATTTTCTGATTTGTTTTAATAGCATGTTTTAATAATCTCATTTTGTTTTGAATATATGAATAAAATAAGGTCTGTGGTCAAAATTATTTAAAAACATTTGCAAAAGTTGCTTATAGTACTTGACTAAGTCAAGACGTTATGCAACTTCTTAAAATGCTGGGTTAAAAACAACCCAACTTGGGTTATTTGGCAACCCAGCGCTGGGTAAATATTGGACATAACACATACTGGGTTATTTTAACCCAGCTGGATGGGTTAAATGTTTTTAATAAACATGCAGGATTATTTTATTTAAACCAACTATTGTTTAAAAATTATTATATTGCTGGTTTAATATAAACTGGAACTTATATAAGAACTTATACAGAATTACTAGAAGCAACAGCAATAATCAGAAGATGAACATTTATTATTAACTTAAGCAAGAACACATGGACAAAATACAAGACAAATTGAATTTACTTGGGTGAATACAGCATAGTTTACAATATTACCTACATTTAAACTCGTGTAACAAGCATTTTAGACTTAAAAATGTAACATTTAAGAGTAGAATTTTAATTTTAGTGTATTCAACCGTTTTCTGTAATCACTTTTTACCGAAATAGCGCTAATTCTCATGCCGGTGTGTAGCCGTAATCTAAAAGGGTGAAGGGCTGCTGTTCGCCGGATTAACCGCGAACTTCCGACCGCGGCCTCGCGTTTCACTCGTAGCTGAAAGATGCCATGACTGACTCCAAAAACTGCCCATAAACAGTACTGACATTAGAGTACATATTTTAAGATTAAACTCAGTACAATAACGAATAAAATCTATTTATTTTATGCAAGTAAAATCAGGCTGCGAAACAACGGATCAAACAATCAAAACATTACGTTATCGTCCTTATTTTGCGTTGCGTAAGATAATACAGTTTACATCACAGTAAAGATTTTATAAATGAAATAAAATGTATACAAAACCTTTATTTTGCTGAAGAAGTGCAAACCGGCGGCATTAAGAACCGCTCTCTCCTGTAAAGGACTCAAAAAGCCCGCGCTCTGACTAACGTAACTCAACAGCTGTTTCGTCAGAAAAAAAAAATGACCCAGCAACTTAGTTACAGAAAAACTACGCAGCACATGGGTAAAAAAGTTGAATCCAGCATTTGGGTTAAAAAAATAACCCAGCATTTAAATAACCCAAGAGCGTGAACTTGTGGTACAAAAATGTAAGTATGTGTGCAATTTATGTTGTACAACAAAATATGAAAGTCTCTTCAAGTAATGTGAAACACAGACGATATTTTATTTATAAATCAAAAACCGCTACTCTGAAAACCCATTAGAAATTCCCAAAGGAACTCTTGGCGAATTAGCCTTTCCAAGTTGGCCAAAAACTGACATCAAGACTGAACTGCAATATAAAGCACTAAAATGTCAAATAAAAAAAAAACAGAGAGAGAGAAACCAAAATATGTTAAAAAGAGAATAAATAAATAGATAAAAAAAGAAAATGTCAACTGACAGAGGGCAAAGAAGGAGAGAGATAAACAAAACAAGGAAGAAGACAGACAGTATAAAGAGAGAAGAGCTGGAGATGTAGAAGGATTGGTCATGAGATGTGGAGCAGTGATAGTGGAGAGCTCATGCTCATCCAGCACTATGCTCTAACAGATTTATGTTTGGCTCCTGGACTTGGCTCTGTACTAGCCTCTCAAATTAGATTTTCAGCGTAAGTCCTGGAGCTCTGCCACCGAACCACTAGCAGGAACGAGGAGCAAATATTACATAAGGAAGAAAAAAAATGACAAGATTTTTGTCTACTTTTCTAATTCCGCCTTTTGCCGCCTTGATGAAGATATGCAAAATGATTTATAAAGCTTTTATCAGCAAGCCAAGACCACAGAAGGATAAATAAGCCATAAAAACGGATTACGAAGCTCCAAGTAATTAACACAGGCTATGAGGAAAGCTCTGAGCCAAGCAAAATCCAAAATCAGAGAGAAATGCCCAGGAAAAGAAGTGTGGTTTGGCTGGAGCGAGTATGAGATTCAGCAGCCAGATATCACTGGCTCAGACCGAGATTTCTAAATCCACTGTGCATTTGTGGCCATGTGGCTCCTTATCTCTGTGCCTTGCCAGGTCATCATTGTAAATAAGAGTTGGTTCCTAATTAATTAGGCAGTTGGAATGGAGGTTAAATACTATAGATAAACTGAAAGGCAGATGTAGTGTCCACTGATCCTGTTTCTGACATTTAACAGATGCTTTTAACCAAAATGACTTACAGTACACATCACAGGGAGAATCACTTGGCACAACCTGTGGTTGAAATGATCATTCCCCTTAAAATGACAATTTAAAGTCATCATTTACTCACCCACATGTCGTTCCAATCCTGTATGACTTGCTTTCTTTCGTGGAATACAAAAGATTCATATTCATGCCGCACTTTTCCATTACCATAGAAGTGGATGGGTTGTCAAGCTACAAAAAGAACAGAAATCACCATAAAAGCCCAATAAACCATATGGCTCATGCTCTATACTCAAAGTATACTGAAGTCATATGATAGCTGTCTGTGAGCAAGAGTCCAACATTAAAATCGTTATTCACCAAAAAAAAAATTCTCTTTGTTGTAGCTTTTACATCTCATTCATATTCAAGCACACTGGAGCAACTGGTTATAATGAATTAACTTTGAATATGTGGCTGCATAAATGACTTTGTTTACAAACGATATGTCATACAAGTTCAAACTGGCATATATATATATATATATATATACACAAAACCATTCAAATGTTTTCAGTCAGTAAGATTTTTAAATTTTTACTCAAAGGCGTCTCTTAGGATTTGTAAGGCTGAATTGTTTGAACAAGAATATACTCAAAATAATAATATTGTGAAA
Organism: Labeo calbasu; assembly: GCA_019740295.1. Taxonomy (NCBI): domain Eukaryota; kingdom Metazoa; phylum Chordata; class Actinopteri; order Cypriniformes; family Cyprinidae; genus Labeo; species Labeo calbasu. The sequence continues at coordinate 15,365 of JAHKKF010528091.1, read as the reverse complement.
TATTATTGCAATTTAAAATAACGATTTCTGTTTCGTCATGGCAAAGCTACATTTTCAGCAGCCATTACTAAGGTTACCGCAAAGCGGAAAAAGTGGATGGAATCGCGAATCCTGTCATAAAAATGGGATTTACTGTATAATGTGGAAAATCACGGAATGTGAATGGATAAATCAAAACTAGGTCAGCCCAATAACTCGTGTCTGTGAATATTGAAAAATAATTTTTAAATATGCACTCGCAGTGTTTTCAGCCTCTAATGCCTCAATATATGAGCACATAAACATAAATTCTCTATAACTTCATGAACACTTCATGAACATTTTACCGTTTCTTGTGAGAAAAACTTTCGTAATATCTTATACAAATAGAAACGTTAAGGTCTTCACAGCAACCCATTAAAATAAGAGTTCAATTTAGCTTGAAGAAACTACTACTACTAATAAAATTAATATTAAAATATTATTTTTTAAGGAATATTTACCAGAAGAATTATTTAACAGAAAAATGTAAATACACAACACAGTATTTCTGTAAAATAATAATAAAAATAATGAAATTATATATATATATATATATATATATATATTATTTTTAAATAAAATCAAATAATTATAGATGCTTTTGATTTTTAAAATGTAATGAAACAAGTGGAATCCATAAAATTAATTTTGATCAATTTTTGGTAAAAATAAAACTGAATTCAAGAAAAAAAAAATCATTTCATAGGGCTTTAAAAATGCAAATTTTGATAAACTTTTAATAAATTGTTGTTAAATTGTGTACATTTTATAATTTCAGTGGACCTTTCACACATCTTGGGTTTCTCAGCATCGGAAGTTGTCATAGTTGGGTAAAATCTGAAAGCAGTGAAAGGGAGAGTACCACAAATATATTTTTTGCATCCCCATTTGCTCAAATAGCAAAAGAAAAGCTCTGCGACAGTGTTTTCATACATTAGTCTTCTGTGTCACACAATCCTTCAGAAATCATTCTAACCAGATGACTTGGTGTTTGAGAAACGTATTAATTTCTTTGAACAACAGTGTGTAGATACATGCTAATAACCAATATATATGTATGGCAAATGTTCAGTGATAATTTTGATTCAGTGAACTATCCCATTAACTGTCTAACATTAAGAATATACGTATATTCTGCTTGTTTTATTATTATTTTATGTTGTGTAAAATAATCAATTCTTGCTGCAGTGAAAGTCAAATACAAGTCAAAAGCCTGGCTGCACAAGACAACCATGTGAGTGACTATCTAACTCAAGTGCCGACACACTCAATTTTCAATAATTGATGAAAAATATGTATCTTAAGGTGAAGCGCATCCGTAAATCCCAGAGTTCTTCTCTTTTCAATTCCAAAGACACATAAACTAAAACTTTTGGAAACCTTAAACTATTTAAATGCATTTGATCCAAACTTTCACAGTCAATACCCACTGGGCCTGCTCTGATGCAAACTGTTTGCTCACTCAGAACAGTTTATTTGTATTTTTTTTTCAAATTTGTGCTCTATGTATTTCTTTGGTGTATGCGTTGTTGTGTTCGCTGATTTCCCTCCAGTCATTTAAGAACACCCAACTCCTCTCGTCTCTCGCTAGTTCTCTCTCTGACACAGGGGCCTACTTTTTCTGTTAGTCCTCTATCCTCTCTGCGCTCTGTTTGACAGGCCGTGTTGTCTGTAACTGACCTCTTTTGCCTCTGCACTTCATTGCCAAACTTGTTCTATGAAACTCTCCATCTCTCTCAGGCTTTACCGCTGCCATGGAGAGTGAGGGGGGGAAGGCATAAGAAAATAACAGGAGGAGAGAGAGCTAAAAGCTCAGTGCAAAAGGTAGCAAAATGGTCCGGCTGAACCCGTTTTCCATCACTCTCCAGCTATATAACAGTCATTACCCTTCCCAAGCCTCTCTTGGAGACAAGCTAAGCACTTTTCAGAAGAGAGAGGACAATTTGTGCTCGCTGTAGTGGCTCACCTGTCTTCAGCTAGTCCTTGAAGTCCTTCACTGGTGTGCTACCATCTGTTTTCAGAGCGCCGTCAATTCCCAGTTTGGGCTGATAAAATGCAACTGAGAGGACTTGGGCTGGCGTAAGACGGTCTGTTGGATTCACCGTCCTGAGAAAGTTTTAATGAGGTGAACAATTATAAGAAAAGGACCAAATGCTACCAACTTGCTTGTTATGTAAAGTCTGTCTTTAGGGAGTGATTAAACTTATCTCATGGATTAACTGAAACTAATGTACTGACGGTAATAAGCAGCGATGGGAAAAAACGGCGTTAAATAAACGGCGTTACTAACGGCCCGCGTTATTTTCTCAGTAACGAGTAATCAAACGAATTACTGTTTACCCCGCTACAACGTCGTTACCATTACTGACAATAAAATGCTGCGTTACTATATTTTATTATAATATTATTATAAATTTATTTTTCAGTTCATCTAAATGGACGAGCATGCAGCATACCTGTATTTGACGAACCGTAAACTCTAGTGTGAAGTCTCACACACGCAAAGAAAAATACAGAGCGACCGAGTCTAATACCATGCCGAATTTACGCGCTACATATAAACAATATTCTTTGTTGTATTTTCCTCTCAAAATAATGGAGTTCCTTTGGAATTCTTCAGCTTTTAAGAACCGCCGGATTCTCAGGTAGTAGGCGGAACTAATGTGCAAACGGCAATCTAATTGGCTGGCGCTCACCTATTATCGTCCCTGTTCTGATTTGAGCAAATCAGCTCGAGCGAACGCAGATAACCTGATTAATATTCATGAGCCCAGCAGCTCATTAATCCTTAGTGCGTTTTATATTGTTATTATTAGTAGAATTCGTAGTAGTTTTGTTTTCAGTATAATTTTTTTTAGTTTTCCCCCCATTTTTTATAGAAACACTAAATTACAAACAATATGTTAAGCACCACCACCAGTCCTAAGTTCGGTCAACATGACAAATATGCATTCATACATGGTTATTCTATTCTATTCTATTTACTAAAGTTCTAATAGCTAAAGTTTCATGCTATATTATTATAATAGTATATAAGCTATGTAATATTAGTCTGGTGAGTAAACTAAAAATTTAATTCATTTTATTTAAATTTCATTCATTTAACATATTTAATATTGGGGGCATCCAAGTTATTTGATATATTTAAACATTTTTTTTTAAAAAGCAACACAGTAGTTACTTTCACTGGTAATTAGTTACTTTCATAATGATGTTACTGATTGTGAGAAGTAACTAGTTACCAGTGTTGGGAAGGTTACTTTGGAAATGTAATAGGATACAGATTACAAGTTACTCTATTTAAAATGTAATAAGTGGTGTAACTTTTCAATTACTTTATTAAAGTAATGTAACTTATTACATCTGGTTACTTTTTGATTGAGTTTTTTATATTTTCAACTGTTATCATTTTGAAACATTTAAAACAGGCAGAGTTAACCTTACAGTAGCACTCAACACTGATTACTGTCAGACTTTCAAAATCCTTTATCACTTGAATTAAGATTATAATAAGTAAGGGATAATATACATCTTTATTTTGTGATAACAACTGGCTGGATGTATATTATCCCACTTATTACACAGCTGCTTGCCACAAAAGTAAATAATTAGACACGAAACGGTGATCTGAGTTGAAATGATTAAACACAAAGCTTCCATGAGGAAATCAGTTGCTAGCAAGCGGCAAAGAATTAAAAATTGTAAACATAATATTAAATTAAGTTTTAATATTTTATTAGCTAACCAAACGCAAAGCTTTCACCAAGAAAAACTATTAAGTGTATAGCACCAACTTAAGTTGAGTCTGTCGTGTTGTAATCTTGTAATCGTTTGTAATCATTAACATTTTCAAAAGTAACTGTAATTTAATAACACATTTTTTCAGTAACTGTAACTAATTACCATTACATTTGTTTTGTAATTAAATTACGTAATTCCATTACATGTAACTAGTTACTCTCCAACACTGCTAGCAACTATAACTAATTGCTTTTTTAAAGTAACATGCCCAACACTGGTAATGAGTCTGTAGTGAATTGCATCATGAGTCTGATACATCTTACTCCGGTGATTAATACAATTTCATGTCTGAAAAAATAAAGACATAGTTGTAATGTACTGAAAACAGAGCAGCATGATTTGTCTACATAAGCAGTTTTCTATTTCAAAACACACTAAGCTCAGATTTCAGGTATCTTCTCCTATGTCTGTCTACAATACTGTGTTGCAGCTGTGAGGCCAGAAGATGGCAGTCTTGTCTGTGCAAGTCTTTGTAACCACTGGTCTTCAAATGTCTGCTTAATATTTCTCATCTCAGATACCTCATGCGTACTTTTGTCCCGTGAGCTTTCCAGAAAGCCTGAAACAGTCTATATCAATACCTGGTCATGCGGTGAAATACACTAAAGCCCGCTTTCGCCATGTACGTGAACATACGCAGCACACTATACCTTTGTTCTCAGTTTATTCTCTGCTCAATATCAAAAACAGTGAAGTCTCAGTGCTGTCAAACCTAGTCAGAATCAAACCCTCATGAAGATAGATGAGATGATATTTGATCCTAGACCGTATGTGGTTCAGATACAGCACATACTGTGCCAATCTCAGGAGACGTGATAAACATGAGCTTCCAGTGAAGGTATATTGTGGAGATTTGTGTGGGATTAATAGCAGTTGACAACTGTATAAGCTCTTCTTGCATGTCTCAGATTCCTTTAATATGAAAAATGCATGCAATTTCAAACACAGTCGATATATAACCATGTGCGTTTAAGGTAACCAGTGAATCTAAATACAATAAGTGACAGGTTCAATCAGGTCGAATTCCCGTCGGTACGTCTTCAGGTTTGGCTGAAACCCCTCGGGAAAGAGCGCCTATAAAAACGGCCATGCCACTAGTAGCATATTCTGCATATGAGGGCCACAAGCAATATCAATTTTTAATCTAAGGCACACTTTGAATATGTTGAGGCGTATTTATTAGCATATGCCAATATATAATAAATAATCCACCTTTGAAGCCTGCTGGTAACATGAATTTTTAATTGAGAATGTACCTAAATGTACTGCTGCATTTTAAAACAAATTCTTATGAGATTAATTTTTATATTGGGTTGTTAGACATTAAAGATTGAACCCCTGCGTGCATTTTTCCAGGATGGGATGAAAAAAATCTCTTTTTCACATTGACACCTAATGAAAACAGTCGACTTCTCTAATGTTTGTATGTGAAACTATTAAAGATGCAGTTAAAATGGTTCCTTCTGAGGGCTGTGCCTTTTGTTTGTTAAGTGCAGAAATCTTTTACATGGCATGTAGGTGGTCATGATGGGATGCTTTATTTCTTTATTCTACCCACTGGTTTTTCATTTCAGTTAATCAGGTGTATTTGTAATGCTAATTTGTTTGTTTAGAAGGACCTGACGGCTTTGTTGCTACTCACCGCTTCCCGGTGCAGATGTTGTCGGATGAATCTTCACGCACAGCGGTGAGGCGCTTCCCGCGTCTCTGCCGACAGGACTGGGAGGGTAGAAGTAGGCTAGCGTCTGTGGACCGAAGTGACCTTTGACCTCTCTTACGGCTGCACCCGGATACTGCCTCTGAAAACCGAACGCAGGGATGCGCTCTCTCCTCTCAGCACAAATAAACATTAACAGCAGCTCCTTGGAGGGCACTTCTACAGAGAGAAAAGTTTTTCGGCACTGGAAATAATTACATTTGGCAAAGGAAAGAGCTCCTCGGGTTCCCTCAATCAGATTTTAACATTGCACAGCCCTGTTGCTGAAGTCAACAAATATTTACATTAAAAAACCATTAGAGGTCCCCTCTGTCTCTTGACAAGATCTCTCGGAGGTGCATTTGGCCAGTTTTTCTGCCCGCATGATTCCCTTTTAATTGCGGGCGATTAGAGTCGGGGGACGTTGGGGAGCGCGGGGCGACCGTCCTGTGACTGTAGGACCATTAAACCTTTATTGGACGCTTTTGCTCTATGGTCATGCCCATGTGCGGAGGGACGGCTAGTACACAACGGGGAAGTGTTAAAGGGGGCCTCCCTTTTTTTAATGCATCATTTATGGGTGTTCAAACAGCAGAATAGGCTCTTGTAATGTGCTTCCCACCCAGATGCCAGCGCTTTGTCCTGTCCCACCGGCCCCTCCCCACCTTACATACTTCATTAATTGGCCCACTAAAGACTTATCAGGTTGGCGCTCATTTCCGTTCCTCTCGGTTGTGAAAAGTGGCCCCCTCGCCTCAGATTCGGAGGCTCGTCCGCCCCTCTTTTTCTCTGTCCCGCAGCAGATGCTACTGTTCTGCCTTACTGGTGAAGGCTTCCAACTTAATTAACACTAAATAATGAAGTGGATAAACACGCCATGCGAGCACATGCGCTCAGCACTCAATCCTGTGCGGTGGCTCTGCACATTGCCTGACGCCCACGCTCTACAGGAAGATATCAATGACTGTACCAGTCCAATGAGTCACCAACCTGAAACCGTTCAAGCAATTTCATTAATTAACAAGAGAGCGACTGAGTCAGCGTGCTGAGTGGATTACTCAAGCCCCCGCTCTTTCAGACCGCACGACAGCTGGATTTTGAAAGTTTTGGCCGATGTGTGATATTGATACCTGCTGTTTGTGTGACATGAAAAAATGCTTGATGAATATTTGTTTTGCATTCAGTCTAGCTTGCAATATAATAGCTCAGGAGTTGTGCATTATACTGTAAAACTGCATATGGGTGAGTTTCATGAGATCACATTTCACCCCCAAACCAATAAATAAATATAGTATTAATAAATCATACTTTTTAAAAACAATTAAGATAATCAATTTTTTTTAATGCAAAAAAGTGCTTTTACATGCTGAAGTACATGCCTGCAAAAAAAAAAGAAAAAAGAAAAATCATATTATTATAAATTATAAAGTGTTTAAACATAATGCTAGTTTTTGTTGTACTCACCTTTAATGCCAACTACAACAGCGCTTCATGTCGGCACACTGCCCACAAGGCCATCAACGCTGACTAATGCCAGCTGACAACGCTGACTAATGTTTTTTTTTTTTTTTTTTTACAAAGTTTTAAATTGGCATTTAAGTGTTTTAAATCAGAATTTTATGCCAGTTAAAAATGTATTATAGTAATAAGAATCACCATTTAGAATAATAGAAAATAAACAAATCCAACAAATATAGTAATGAGAAATGGGCATTATTGTGAATATTTTTCAAAATTATTTGAAAATGTACAAAATCTTTACAATTCTTTTTAACACACACACACACACACACACACACACACACACATATATATATATATATATATATATATATTTTTTTTTTATGTAAGTATGTATTATTTTATGTATTTTTTGTTCTGTTTTTTATTCTTGGATTCTGTTTTTTCTGTTTTAATTTTTCTATACTCTGCTTTAATGGTTACATCAAAAAGTTATCAATCAAAAAACATGTAAAATTAACTGAAATCATGAAATTTACACAATTTAACAGCAATTTTTGAAAGTTTTTTTGGGCCTATGAAATGTTCTCAAATTCAGTTTTATGTTTACCAAATTTTGTGTCTTCCATGAATTTATTAATTGATTACATTTTCATTGCAATTTAATAACCCAAAGCATCTCTAATAAATTAAATTTATATATAAAAAAAGATTTATTATTTTATTTATGTCTTTTTTCAGAAAGACTGTGTTGTGTATTTATATTTTTCTGGTAAATAATCTGGTAAATAATTTGACTGGTAAATATGTCTTAAAAATAAGATTATAATAATAATTTTATTAGTAGTAGTAGTACTATCATTAAATTAAGTAATATATTTCCATCACAGTTTATTCAAGTTAAACCAGACTTTTATTTTGACTTTAGTTTCTGCTTGTTATATGACAATAGTTTTTCTTAAAAGAAATGGTAAAATACTCATGAAGTGACTCTCAGAGCAATTCTAAAGATTATGTTTATGTTTTCATGTGTTCATGCAGAGGCTTAAAACATCACACACTTCAGTATGTGTGTGTAGTAAACAAAACCGCGCATCTGTGCCATTCATTCAAACGGAGACACGGAGAACATGCAGGCTTCATATTTAAATAGCATTTATGCCGCTTAATATTCACAGACACTAGTCCATATTGCATTTGATTTAAATGTACTGACCTACTATTGATTTAGCCTATTCATCCAAAATTTGAAAAATTCCGTTACATTCCGCCTTATACAGTAAATTCTATTTTTAGGACTGGATTCCGTGATTCCATCCATGTTGCGGAAATCATAAGGCCCTATATTTTTCCATTTTCCCCCCTTGATTTTGCGGTAAAATGTGACCTGAACATGTTTTTCACCCACGTAATTCACCCACATATTTGATCCAATGCACCCCACCGCTGCCAGGTTAAAACCTGAAGCAAAAATGCCAGACAATAAAAGCTCATTTAGAGGAAATGAATATATCCTCTGGTTCTGAGGCCTCTAATCACTCATGTATAAATGACTCTGTGCTGCAAGCCAAGCACGGGAACGAGGGGTTGAGAAAAGGAGGTGGTAAACGTCAAAGACGGAGGAGGGGTGGGGGTCTATCAGTGTGTCTTCTTCACCATCTCTCCCTGATGCCTTGTTGTGCGGGCCCCCAAAACACTCCGCCAAACACTTCATCACTGCCCCCTTCCTCCCTTCATACGTTCATGTAAAAAAAGTAAAGATGAGCTGCTTTCATATGTCTGGTGCAGACACACGGGTGATTATGTGCTAATGTTCCTCATCTCTGTGCTTTTGTTTTTTCTTCTTTCTAGCAGGATGAATAATGAGCAAGACTGGCTGTGATGTTACGAGAATACAGTCCACCAGGAGCCAGTGTAATTCCGAGAGTCCGTTATCAAAACACACCGATGTGGGCCGAGACATGTGGCTGCTCTGTTTTGCTGGGATGGACACGTCCTCCTCCCCTCCCAGTAGTCCTGTTTGTGCCCGGGCTAATTAATGGAGCCACACTCTCATTTCCCGTCAAACAACCGGGGCAAGCTGATTCAGGGCTGCTCTGTGTGCTTAAAAGACAGAAATCTCAGTCAATGGTCTCGGCCTTGGGCAAACAAACACATCTGTATGCACTTTCAGTTGAAAGGGCACCAGGATGAGTTTCTTGTCTTTACTTTAGAGGCATTTAGCTGAGGAAGCAGATGAAAAGCTATGAAAATGCAGACAAGCTACAAAAATAAAACAAAACAAATATGTATTAAAGCTGCAAGCAGCGTTGAAAGGGCCCTCGCAACCGGGCTCACCACCTGATGGCTTTAGAAAAACAGTGAATGGTGGGCAATATGCATTTAAAGTGGTAAATATGAAAGGAATATGTCAAAGTCTTTTATATGTGCCAAACTTCCTGCTGCCAGCTGGTGGCGCTATGCCTATAACTGAATATTGATAGCTCCTACGATAGTTGATTGACATGAGCGTCTTACCTCAGATCAGCTGTAACATTCCCACCTCCATTGTTTTGATGCCAGAGCAGGGATGTAAGTTAGACAAGAATATCTTTGATTGAGCGACTGAGGTGTTCTGTTGCTGGATGTAATAATGAATATAGTGGTCGTCATTTACTCCCGACATCTGAGCCGCTGAAGATGCAGTGAATTACATTTGTTTGTTAAGGGAATGCGCCTCCTGAACTACATAAATGCGTCTATGTTTGCGCAAATCATTCGTGATCCAGCTTCACCTACAGCAGAAGTGAGTATAAGTTTTTTTTTATGAATCTCTGCAATTACCTTTCCTAATAATGTGCTAGTTAGCAAGTTTTACGGCTAAACGCGCTAAATGCGGCTAAAGTAAACAGGCTCATCACTCCACAGAGAGAAGAGAGGGGCGGGGTGAGCAGAGCTCATTTGCATTTAAAGGAACAATCCCTTAGAATAAGATGATTTTTGCAGAGCTCATTTTGACAAGGTAAAAAGGTTTTTTTTACACAACCATTGAGAATTTTTAACCAAATTATATTATAGACGTTTCATTAAGACCCTAAAGAATCATATCAACTTGTGAAAAATGGGCATCCGATGACCCCTTTAATACTTTTGTGAAAACCGTGATTTTTTTTTTTCAGGATTCAGGAATTTGATAAATATAAAGTTCAATAGTACAACATTTGTAAGTACAACTTGAACTTTGAACTTTTTTTAAACAATATAAAAGTAACAATTTGATATATCCTTGCTGAATAAAAGTAGTAATTGGGCTTTGCTTAAACCATTTATGACCCTTATCAAATAAAAGAACGCAGTTTAAGATGTCTTAAACATTCTCAGGGTATTAAGCATCAAGTAAATGGTGCTTCTTTTGTCTCTAATCCAAAAACAATGAAAATATCAAATGGAACTGGTGTGTCAAATTGACTAAAAAACCAAAGGGTTTTCTTCCTCATTTCCTCAAGTCCACCAATCACCGTTGCTTTGCTGCCCTCCACCTCTCCAGACCACTCAAGGCAGAAGAAGCATTGAGCTCCTGAGCCTGAGTGATTTCAACATATAAACTTGACACCGGTCATGATAAACTCCCATAATAAAGCTAGAGAAAGGGTAACACTGGGCTGCTCGTCACCATAGTTACAATATTCCAGCACAATTACAGCTCCCCCTGTGTCTCTCCCTCTATTTTATGTGATCTCTTTAAACAGCAGTAAGGAAGAGAAAAACCCTCCATGGACCTCCGGGCGTTTGAAAAAAAATCGAATGGAAGAAAGAAGGAGAGAACGAAAGCAGCAGAGAGAGAGAAAAAGGGTGCAGGGATAATTCTACATTACATATTATAATTTTTTTATAATCCATTTTATTCAGCGAACATCTAAATTTGTGCAATTAATGTCTTATTGTCTTTTCATCATTCACTTCAGATTCGGTTAAACACGACTGGTACTTCATGGCCTGGGTAATGATGTTACTCTAACAGTCATGCCGACAAAGCTTTCTTCAACCGAACTCAGCAAAAGAGAGCGAGAGAAAAATGGAAAGAATAAAGTGAGAGAGAAAGAGACAGAGGCCAGTACAGAGAGAATAACAATAACGTAGCAAACCCAGCCTGGCGTTATTATGATTGTAGGCTTCCATTTTAAATAGGCGGTCCTGTAAGCCAGCTGTAGCTAGATTGAGTGCGACTCAGACAGATGAGCTACCTTAAACAGAACTATTCCTCACAGCCAGGAGTAAACACAACTAATACTTCCAGCTCCTGACAACGAAAAGACAAATCCTTACTGCTTCAAGGGATAGTTCACCCAAAAAAATGAAAAGTCTGTCATCATTTACTCACCTTCATGTCATACCAAACCTTTTTGAGTTCCTTTCTTCTATAAAACACAAAAGGAGACTTTATGAACAATATGTTGGTTGCATTTTGTTTTTCATGAAATTACAATGAATTGTCTTCTGAAGTCATATGATACAGTAGGTTTGTAACAACATGAGGGAGAGTAACATTATGAGAGTTTATGAGGTAAGTAGTGATGTCTGATCCAATAATGAATCATTCTTTAGAATCAAATCTTATGAATAAACTGATTCAGTTCACAAAACCAGTCTGAATGATTTGGATTGATTCCTTTAAGTTCAATTTACTGATCAGAGATCTAGTCGCAGTGCTTAAGAATGATTAACAGCATAAATAAATAAAATTAACAAACTAACGAAATAATAATAATGATATACACTACCAGTCAAAAGTTTTTGAACGGGAAGACTTTTAATGTTTTTTTTTTTTTAAAGAATTCTCTTCTGCTCACCAGCATTTATTTGATCCAAAATACAGCAAATACAGTACTATTTTAATATATTTTAAAACGTAATTTATTCCTGTAATCGAAGCTACATTTTCAGCATCATTACTCCAGTCTTCAGTGTCACATAATCCTTCAGAAATCATTCGAATATGCTGTTTTGCTGTTCAAGAAACATTTTTAGTATATTTTTTCAGAATACTTTGATGAATAGAAAGATCCAAAGATCAGCATTTATCTGAAATAAAAAGCTTTTGTAACATTATACATTATCATTCAAAAGCTTGTAGTCAGTATTTTTTTTTTTACAAAAATAAATTATAGAAATCAATACTTTTATTTAGCAAGGAAGCTTTAAATTGATCAAAAGTGATGATAAAGACATTTATGTTACAAAATATTTCTAATCTAATTTGAAAAATTTCAAATTAATGCTGTTCTTCTGAACTTTCTACTCATCAAAGAAACAAAAAAATGTACTCAGCTGTTTTCAACATAATAATAATAATAATAAATGTTGTTTGAGCAGCAAATCAGAATAGTAGAATGATTTCTAAAGGACCATGTGACTGGAGTAATGATGCTAAAAATTCAGCTTTGAAATCACAGGAATAAATTACATTTTAAAATATATTCAAATCTATATTCTATGTTCTATTCCAAACACATTTTTAGAGTGTCAAAAAAGGTTTATGTTGCTTATATACACATTGTATATATAATGTATACGCAGTAGTATGCACAGATACACTGGGACCATCTGAGGAGACATTTTTCCTCAGTTCAACCCATTTCTCATTAAGCAGACTGAATGTATCTAAGGGGAAGAATTCACATGAGGGTTAAAGTGAAATGAAAGCAGGCAATACTACCCCTCTGTCACTCTCTTTTTTCTGGTCTGTGCTGAAAGCTAGCAGTAGATCAGCAGTGTTGCTGTGGTTTGTTTGCGGCGGGATTTGGAGACCTGTAGACAGAGCACACACTGGGGAGCAAACGTGTGTTTGCTCTTGTGTCTGGAAATCTGTGTGTGTGTGTGTAATGCTGGACAATGCAGTTGTGATGGCAGATTAGTGAAGTCTGAGCCCAGAGGTGGGCAGACAAAAGCTGACCTGCGTTTAATGAGATCTTCCAGCAACGGAGCAAGCACCGGGCAGAAAGTGTGTGTGTATCTGTGTTTGTGCTTGTTTGTTTGATGACTGAATGCTCCCTCTTGCTCTCGTCGAGCCCTTAGTAAATATTTACTCTCATTTGAGTCTGTAATCTCAGCTGTGTCTCTGAGTAGAGTCTACTTGCTCTCCTTCTCCTGATACACTTGCTCCATCTCTATTATTCTCCCTTGATATTTCTTTATTTCTGTGGTTTTGCTTTGCCAGACCTCACTAGGACTGCTGTTTCTTGGTTCTTGTCAAACTGCCAGGTAAAAGTGAGAAATAAAAATCGCATCAGAAAATTCTCACATTCAGCAGAGATGACGATAACTCTGAAATGGTAGCAGAATCATTTGTGCAGATATTTTGAACTGGTCATTTTTGTGGTCAAACTAAACTGTTTACTGCACTGAATATTTAATAATTTCAGCCGAAAATTACAATTCTGTCTTTTGTTCTTCTATTTACAGAGAGATTTTGATTTTAAGAATGTAGAAATATAAAATTGTGATTAACAAACCAACATGTACACCTTAATCACAGATTATCTTCCCTCCAATGAATTGGAATTTATATTTAATAATTCAGCTGATACTTAGAAAAGATAAAAACAACAACAGAAGCCTGCAAAATTAGGTGTTAAAAGTTACTATGAGACATTAAAATGTATTAACACGGATAAGTACGCCTACATTGTTTTAATTCCTGTCTACTTTCCATGTTGCAAAAGCAAATCAGATATGAAAAGAATAAAATATACTACTATTGTATCACTCCTGTCATTTACTCCAAACTAAAATGAGGCTTTCATGTGAGACTCATGGTGAGGGATGACGGATGGTGTGATTGTAACTGTCAAGCGTCAAAATGCGCATAAAAGTACCATAAACATAGTTCAAATGATTTGTGAACTACAGTAACGTCTTCTTAAAGGGGTCATCGGATGCTAAGTTCACTTTTACATGTTTTCTGAACATTAATGTGTGTTGGCAGTGTATGTACACATCTACCCTACGCAGTGGCTTTTAATTAATCTGTAAAAATAATATCTCCTTTTTCAAATCGAGCCATTCTCAGATGCCTGTCGTTGTTGCGTCACACCCACAGAGGCCGCTCCCACGATAGTTGATTGACATGAGCGTTTCACCTCAGATCAGCTGTAACAATCCAACCTCCATGTTTTGATGCTGGAGCAGGGATGTAAGTTAGAAAAGAATTGAGCGATTGAGGTGTTGTGTATTATTAATGAACATAGTGGTTGTCATTTACTCCCTACATCTGAGCAAATGAAGATGCAGTAGATTGGGAAGGGATTGCACCTCCTGATCTACATATATCCGTCTATGTTCGCGCAAATCATTCGTGATCCAGCTTCACTTACAGCAGAAGTGAGTATAAGGGTTTTTTCATGAATCTTTGCGATCGCCTTTCCTAATAATATGCTAGTTAGTAAGTTTAGCAGCTAAACGCGGCTAAATGCGCCTAAAGTAAACAGGCTCGTCACTCCACAGAGAGAAGAGAGGGGCGGGGCGAGCAGAGCTCATT
>JAHKKF010528090.1:0-13436 GCA_019740295.1 Labeo calbasu | reverse complement strand
TATATATTAGACAATTTTAAAAGTGATTTTCTCAATATTTGGATTTTTTTTTTTTTGCTCCCTCAGATTACAGATTTTCAAAAAATTGTATCTCGGCCAAAGATTGTCCTATCATAACAAACCATACGTCAATGGAAAGCTTATTTATTCAGATGATGTAAAAATCTCAATTTCAAAATAATTTACCCTTATGACTAGTTTTGTGGTCCAGGGTCACATGTTAATTTTTAAAATAATTTTATTGTTAAGTTTAACTACATTATTTGTTCATTTAAAATAGATTTATTATTTTGATATTTATTATTAACTACATTTTTAAAGAAGAATTGCATAAAACATTTTAAATGTCTATTTCTGATTTATTTATAGACTTTAAATGAATATTTTTTGTTTTACCATTATATTTAATTACATTACTTTATTTGTTTATTTGAAAACGTAAAATTGTATTACTTTTAACTACATTTTTTAATTAAAAACTTTTTAAATACATTTATTTGCCAATTTGAAATTTGTGTTATACTTACCTATGTTTCTAAACCAGAATTAAATGAAATGTTTAAAATATCATTTGTCAAATTGTGATTTATTTATTATTTTACTGTTACATTTAACTGCCTTATTAATTTCTCAATTTTTTAAAAAAGTGATGTATTTTATTGTTGCATTTAACTGCATTTTAAAGCGAATCAAATAAAATGTTTTTAATGTCTATTTATTTGTCAGTTTTAGGAAGATGTGTTCATTTATTATTTTGTTACATTTGATACATTTTAAACATAAAATCTCAAGTATGGCTATTTTATTGTAAATTTGTAAAGTGATATTAATTTGCTTTACTGATATATTTGACTACATTTTTAAGAATAATTAAATTAAGTTTTTAATTTGATTATTAAATAGACATTTAAAAATGATTTATTAATTTATTTCCTATTGCTACTGCCTTTTTAAACTTTAAAAATATGTACTCATTTGTCATTGATTTCTTTTTTTTTAATGTTTTTTTTAAAGTGTAAATTGTTTGCTGATTCATTGATGTTATTTTTAAGAGACACTCCCAGTCCTCCATAACATTCTGCGTGCGTGCTTTCAGGGTGTTGCTGAACATCATGTATCTGATGGTGGAGACCATCCAGCGTGAAGAACCCACAGATACTCCAGAGTGGAGAACCATCAGAGAAACCTTCAAGTCTGAACTCGGTCTGCATGATTTAAAATTGAATGGTATATCTGAATATACATGTAGAGTATAGAAGAGTAGAATTGTTTCAAATCTTTCCTGCCAGGTTCTCCTCTCTATAACCATGAGCCCGTATCTGTCATGCTGTTCGGGATGGTCACCAAGTTCTGCAGCGGCCACGCGCCCCATTTCCCAATGAAGAAAGTCCTGCTACTGCTATGGAAGACCATCCTGGTGAGTTAACATTCATTTTTGGACCGAGTCTCATCAAGTGATTGATGTGTTAATAGTTTCCTTCTATGTGTTTTCTGTCACATTCCAGTTTACTCTTGGAGGGTTCGAGCAGCTGCAGTGCAGTAAAGTCAGTAAACGGGCAACACTGGGTCTCCCACCGCTGCCAGAGGACAGCATCCGTGTGGTGCGGAGCATGAGAGCTGCGTCCCCGCCGGCATCCGCCTCTGATCTCATTGAGCAGCAACAGAGACGTGCCCGGAGAGAACACAAAGTAACAGAAACATTATAATTGTGAACCTGAACCTCAAAACCAGTCCTCAGGGTCAATTTTTTATAAATAAACTTGTTTGTTTGTTAGAATAGGACAGTATTTAGGACAGTCGAGATACAGATATTTAAAAATCTGTAATCTGAGGGTGCAAAAAAATCGAAATATTGAGAAAATCGCCTTTCAGGTTGTCCAAATGAAGTTCTTAGCAATGCATATTACTAATCAAAAATTAAGTTTTGATATATTTGTGGCAGGAAATTTACAAAATATCTTCATGGTACATGATCTTTACTTAATATCCTAATGATTTTGGGCATAAAACAAAAATTGATAATTTTGACCCATATAAATGTATTTTTGGCTATTGCTACAAATACACCCGTGCTACTTATGACTGTTTTTTTTGCTCCAGGATCACACTGTGTAAACATTATAAGTGTTTTTTAGGGGAAAATAAAACAATTCTTTTTTCTTCAGGCTCTTATAAAGCAGGACAATCTGGACGCTTTTAACGAGAAGGACCCATATAAAGCTGATGACGCCCGCGAGGACGAAGAGGAAAACGACGACAATGACAACTCTCTGGAGGCGGAGCCTTTCCCGCTGGAGCGCGATGAGGTCATGCCGCCGCCCATTCCGCATCCTCCCTCTGAGAGGGTCTGTTTTCCCAAGGGTCTGCCGTGGGCTCCGAAAGTCAGGTAGGAACTCTATTCATCCGTTTGATATGGTTTATTTGATGGTTTTCTCAAATACAAGTTCTGTTTTGTCTTAAAAGGGAAAAGGATATTGAAAACTTCCTAGAATCCAGCAGGAGTAAATTCATCGGCTACACGCTGGGAAAGTGAGTGTGTTTTTTATAAAGCTCGATTTGGTTTGTTTCCTTCGAGCCGCAGTGATGTATGTTTGTGTTTGTGTTGCAGTGACACGGATACAGTGGTTGGTTTGCCCAGACCTATACATGAAAGCATCAAAACTCTCAAACAGGTAATTAGCACTGCATAAGCCATGGCTCATTAACATAACTCCACCCCGCTCATGCATATTATGCACATTTACCACATGATCCATATATATCTGTAACATTTAGTTTGTGTTCATTTCAGCACAAATATGTGTCCATCGCTGAGGTCCAGATCTTTAAAGAAGAGGAGTATCAGAAGACCCCGCTGTCTGGCGTGAGTTATTCTATACTGATAGAGCTGCAATATGATGTCTGAAGATGAGCTTAACACACTCTGTGTTTGTGTTTAGGGTGAGGAGGAGCTGGAATTGTGTGCCACAGAGCTCTTATACCAGGGTATTTTACCCAGTTTACCACAGTATATGGTGAGAAACTGTCACTTGCACCCTAGCCCCACTGCATTTGAGCTGTTCTCATACTGACAGGCTTTGTGTGTGTATTCAGATTGCTCTGTTGAAGATTCTCTTGGCTGCTGCTCCCACATCTAAAGCCAAGACCGACTCCATCAACATCCTGGCGGACGTGCTGCCTGAGGAAATGCCGTAAGACACTGTTAAAACAGTACAGTTGTAGATGTAGTCTCGCTTTCTGTCAGTCAGACTGATTGATTTTTGAATAGAACTTGCAAGCCAATGATCTGATTGAGTCAACTGACTTTTAACAACGTGAGTCTGTGTTTGAAGCTGAATTGGTGAATCGTATCCAAACACAAACTCCCCTCACCAGTCAACAGGGTTACCATGGCAACAGTGAGCTCCTGTTATCAGATGCTGTAAAAATATCTCCTGGGTTATAAATATTAATGCATTCTCTCTACAGTACATGATTGTGATTGGTCAGATTTGACAAATGGACAACAAAACCAGTCTGAATGGCATTGCACAGTTTTTGTATGTGGTTTTTATTTTTGTTTTGTATGTTTTTTTTTAAATGCAAAAATGGCGAAAGTTTCGGAGTGTGTAAACGTGAAAATGTTTGCTGATTCACAGATTCCAGATTTTTAAATTGTATCTCGGCCAATATTATCCTATGCTAACAAACATGCAATTGGTCTGTTATCTCTCTCTAGCACTACGGTTCTTCAGAGTATGAAGTTGGGCGTAGATGTGAATCGCCATAAAGAAATCATTGTCAAAGCCATTTCAGCCATATTGCTTCTGCTGCTGAAACACTTCAAACTCAACCATGTCTATCAGGTATATAAACACACGTATTCAAAGCTGTTTGTGAGGAACTTGTCCAGATATTTGTTGTACCCTAAGCATACCCTACATCTAACTCAAACCAGTTATATTATTGTTATGTTATACAAAATGTGATTTAAGGCATTTAAAAGTCTTTTAATTAGTGAGATCTGGCTTGCACCGTAAGTGCAATAGTAAAATGCAGGTTTTCTGCTGCAGTTTGAGTACATGGCACAGCATCTGGTGTTTGCCAACTGTATCCCGCTGATCCTGAAGTTCTTCAACCAGAACATCATGTCCTACATCACTGCTAAAAACAGGTGAACCTTTGTCAATCTCTAGTTATTTCAGACTCTCAAAACATTTTCAAAATGACCTGGAACATCAAGTTCCATGCACTTTTTATTGCTTTATGGGTAACATCTGTCATATCTCTTTGGCAGTATCTCAGCTCTGGATTTCCCACACTGCGTCATTCATGAGCTTCCAGAGCTCACTGCTGAGAGTCTGGTGAGAAAAATACACACCCAAATGTGTCTAATGCTCATCTGAGCTAGTCTTTGAGCTGTTTGATGTGTTTTGATTATAGGAAGCTGGTGATAATAATCAGTTCTGCTGGAGGAACTTGTTCTCCTGTATTAATCTGTTGCGCATCCTTAATAAACTTACCAAATGGAAGCACTCCAGGACCATGGTGAGACACCACACACACAAATCCAAGCATGTTATATTGTAGCTTTCAGTGCTCATCTACTGTACTCGGCGAGAACATTCAAATTTTGCTGTTTTCTAGATGTTGGTGGTGTTCAAATCAGCTCCAATCCTGAAGAGGGCGCTGAAGGTCAAGCAGGCCATGATGCAGCTTTATGTGCTCAAACTGCTCAAAGTCCAGACAAAGTATCTGGGACGACAATGGAGGAAAAGCAACATGAAAACCATGTCGGCGATATACCAGAAAGTGCGCCATCGCCTCAACGATGACTGGGCTTATGGAAACGGTGAGTAGGAGAAGAATCCGGTGTTGAACGTAAGCAGTCTTCAATAAATGATTGTCATTGTCAGAATTAAACAAATCATGTCTCTGACAGCAGACCTGGATGCTCGCCCGTGGGATTTCCAAGCAGAAGAATGTGCCCTACGTGCCAACATCGAACGGTTCAACAGCCGCCGCTATGATAAGAACCAGAGCAACCCCGAATTCCTCCCAGTGGACAACTGCCTGCAAAGCGTGCTGGGACAGCGGATTGACCTACCGGAAGACTTCCAAATGAACTACGACCTCTGGCTGGAGCGTGAGGTCTTTTCCAAACCCATTTCCTGGGAAGAACTCCTGCAGTGAATGCCTGTCATGTGTTTCGGCGCCTCTTCACTACAGCGGTTGTGAAAATAACCTTTACCAGAGTAAAACTCTGTCAACAACACTACGCTTACTAGAGTCCAGCAACAGGGACCACTTCCTGCGTGTCTGTTTGTGTAATATAATGGCGCGTCTGTAGTAAACCTGCGATTTTTACTCTTAGAAAGGGAACTTTGTTAGTCAGAGGTGCTAAGAGGTCATTTTTATGTTTATTTTATTATTTCTGCTGCTTTTGAATATTAATTATATGCAACTGAATATTAAACCTGATGTTATTGTGAAAGACTGTAATTATCCTGGAGTGTTTTGATGTGTTTTTCATTGTATGGCTTTATATGTAAGTACTAAATGCAATACAATCATCTTCTTTACGCTGTTTGTTCTTTTCATTTATTTTTAATGTAAAAATTATGCAAAATCACCAGAAATAGGGTTATTAGAACTTTCCAGGTTAATGATTCATGTGGTCAGACCAAAACTACAAAACATTTTTTTTACAAAGGTTAATGTTCCTCACATTGTTGCCTGCTGCGCTAAATGTATTCCAGTTAAAAATATCATTCACTTCAACAAAAGCATCAATAAACCAGCATAACAAAAGTTTAATTTTCATCCATCCATTCTGCAAGCCAACTGTCCTATGTAGGTTAAGGACAAATCCCATGTTTTGTAGTTAAAATTATCAGATATTTTAATTCAACTACACAATTTTCTATTATAGTATCAATACTAAAAAATGATACAATTCGATAATTTGACAAAACTCTCAGATAATTAATTTAACATGATTTTGACCATTTATTCAGGATGTTGGGAAGATAGGAAAATATTATCTATCCATTTTTACACTAATCGTAGTGTCATCAAAGTTATTGTATGACAAACAACTTCCATAGCTATGAATGATTTTAACAAGCACCAGAAAGAACGCGCAAATAGCGCCATAATTGATGAAAATATAGAAAAGAGACTCGCATCAGAAGACTCGTGAGCGTGCCGGCGTCTGTGACGTCATCGCGAGGCGGTATTTTCAAAAGCGCGCCAAATGACGTTTAAGGCGTCAGTGCAGTAAATCAACAATACAAGATTACAAACAAAGAAAATTACAGATTGTGCGTTGAGTCGGTATGTTTTTACTCTATCTCATCTCTTTGTGCTGATTTTATACATTTGTGGATGCAGTGAAATGCTCTTTTTCATGTGAAACTCTTCCCACACTGATCACATGTGTGGTTTCTGGAGTGTGGATTTTCATGTGAACCCTAAGGCCTCCTATGTGTGTGAAACTCTTCCCACACTGATCACATGTGAAAGGTTTCTCTCCAGTGTGGATCCTCTCATGTTTTTTCAGATCTCCTGACCAAATTAATCTCTTGTCGCAGTATGAACACTTCAAATGTTTTTCTCCAGTGCGAATTCTCTGGTGCTGTTTCAGGTTGGAAACTGTCTTTCCACAATCAAAGCACATATGATCCTTCATGAGTGTATTTTCTGGTGCAATTTTAGATTACCCAGATAACTAAAACTCTTTCCACACAAAGAACACATCTGAGGCTTCTCCTGTGTATGAACTTTCAAGTGTGCCTTCAGTGTATATGCCGTAAAAAAAACTTCATCGCACTGATCACAGTAAAATTGTCTCTCTCCAGAATGATAGCGTAGATGTGATTTAAAAGTGTTTGAATGTGCAAATCTCTTCCCGCACTGATCACATTGGAATGGTTTCTCTCCAGTGTGGACTTTCTTTTTCGTGCTAACCTCTCCCCACATTGATCACATGTATGTGGTTTCTCTCCAGTGTGGATTTTCACACGTTTCCTAAGGTATATTTTTATGGCGAAACTCATCCCACATTGATCACGTGTACGGCTTCCTTCCAGTGTGGATGTTCATGTGTTCTTTGAGGTATACTTTTCGCATGAAGCTCTTCCCACACTGATCACATGTGTTTGACTTTTCTCCACTATGGACTGTGAAGTGTAAGCCTTTGTTTGTTTGAGAAACGCTTTCTACACTGAGGGCAGGTGAAAGATGTTTTTCTTCTCTGTAAAATACTACTTTGTGAGGACCTTAAGCATTTTCCTCCAGCTTTGTCATGATGATGTTCCTCCTCAGCCTCACTCAGTTCTTCACTCTCCTGATTTTCTTCCATTAGGTCTAATAAGAAAATAACAAAGATTAATTTTTATCCATCCTACCATTCTCCAATCCACAAATTTCATGTTTTTTTAGGTAAAACTACTAAGATATTTTTTTGATCAACCACATGACTACATCTACCATAAAATTAACCAAAAATGAAAAATTAAATGAAAAAATTATTTAAATTAGCATTAGCATTGGAAGTGACATGATTTTGACACTTTCTAGATGTAATTTAACATTTTTACTGGATGAAAAGCAATTCACTAAATAATAAAAATATCAGATTCAGCTAATTAACTCTTTTTAAAATAAAACCAATCAAAATAACTCGTGTGAAATATTTAGAAAGGAAAATTTATGGGAGAAAAATAATTAATTCAGAATCAATAAATTATGAATAATTCACTGCTATTGTGTGAATATGTAATCTATAAAAAAATGATTGTGATCAGATTATGACCATTTTAAAATGTACACTCTAAAACATAAAGGTGCTTTAAAAGGTTCCTCACAGCGATTCTATAGAAGAACCATTTTTGGTTCCATAAAGAACCATTCAGTCAAAGGTTCTTTAAAGAACCATCTCTTTCTTATCTTTTTATCATCTGAAGAACCTTCTTTTACCACAAAGAACCTTTTGTGAAACAGAAAGGTTCTTCAGATGTTGAAGGTTCTTTATAAACCCTTTTAGACAAAAAATGTTCTTCTATGGCATTGTGGAGCCCCTTTATTTTTAAGAGTGTAATATAATTACAAGTACTTAATTTCTAGAATCTGATTAGTCCAGATTACTTGTAGTCAGTTACCTCCAATAACAGGTTATCTGTCACCTGAATAAGAAAAAAAGAATAAACGACAACCTCTTTGTTCTTCAGGATCTTCATGTTCCAATCTGCAGGAATCTGGAGCACTCATGTTCTCAGTGTTCTTTCACAAACTCTGACCTCTTCACTTGCAGACTGATGAAAATATCAAGTCGACAAAGAAATATAGAAAAATACATACAACTTATTATATTACCCAACAATATATTAATGCATTAATACAAATAAAATATGTAAAATATAAAATGTAAGAATAAGAATAATGCTGTTATTTGTTCCAACGAATTGTGCTGAGTGGCAGTTTCAGGTCATTTAAATACATCAGCATAACAAAAGAGGTGAAAATGTTTGGCAAGTGTATATTCATAAAACCAAGAGGCTTTTCAGCAGCTGTTAATATGAAACAAGCCTTACAGGAGCAGATCTTCTAAGTGTTTGTGACGAAAACGCACCAGTGTGAACTTTTTGGCAAGATGCGAAATACGTATCGCCATGTTCGTTTCGTGACATTTATTTCCCTGAAACAAATGAACGTACATGTGGTACGTTTTATGTGACGTTGATTTTCTACGTGTCAATCCAGTTCTGACTTGAAATGTTCGTTGAGTGGTGCTATTACTCGCACTTTTGACCAGCAGGCTTCACAAACCTGTGGTGTTTCGAGCGCTTCTAATCACTGAATCAATCGAATCATTTTGCATAGCACCTGGTTCAATTGATGCGAAGCTTCGAAAAGGTTCGCTTCTCTTCTTTTTTTATATGTTTATATAAACTTCAGAATCATTTAGTATTATTTCTTAACTTTATTGCAGTTTGACACCCATCATAAAGTAAAAGTAATCTACTTCAACTTTTTTTTATTAATGCATATTGTATATTAAACACTATTAAGCATTAAAAGAGAATTCAGTTCGTTTTTCTCATCACTAGCTACGAGGTCACGCTGACATATCGATCTGCTGTTGGTCAGACAGTTTCACGTGATGAGAATTCGCAGGTCAGAGTTCACCAACCTTGAACTTCGGAGCTCAGCCAAACGCCAAACTTTTTGCTCGCGCTTGCTTTCTGAATGGAAGTTAAATGGAACGGAAAGTGCGGTGTTACCGACTGGGGGAATCTTCTCTCCACTGCAGACTACACGATGATTGTGAAGAAGAGGGGAAAGACGCCCGACTAAACGATGTGGCTGCTACCATGAGTACACAAAGCGATGTGCGTTGCTGGTCTACTAGAGACCAGCAACTCACGGATTCAGATTCGCAGGTTTAATGGAAGAAGAGCCACCGCTCTTGGCTTGTGGTGAGTGAGAAACTGTTACACAACAACAACAGCAGCAGCAGCAAAAGAAGTAGTAGTAGTAGTGATGGCAGCAATTTAGGCCTTCAGGTTAAGCCAGGATTTGGTCATACCTCAGTTAGGACATTTGAGTATCTTTTACAACATTACTGGTGGACGTCTTTATACACAACAATGGCACTGAGATGTTTTAAGATATGCTAATACAAGTTTCTTTCAGTTAAAACAGCCATGCATTTTTTATTTTTTATGCCTTGTCTGTGAATCCGAGGTATAGAGTAGCAAATAATAGAATATTTATGATAAAAATGAATTTAAAATAACACAGTAACAATAATAAAACAGATATTTACCATATGAATTTAAAATTGTTAGTAATACAGTTGATTAATATTAAATGTATAATAAAGTAAATACACAAAATAATTAGTTAAGATGATCCATTAAATAATACCAATAAAATAATATAATATATAATAATAACATGAAACTGACAGTGATTATAATATTATACAATAAATACAATATGAATTAACACAAAATAATAAATAACCACAATAGAATATATATAGATATGGAAGGAAAAAATTTAATGGCATTAAAAATAAATGCTAGTAGTAAAAAAAAAAAATAATAAACTGCCTACTGGCCAACAACTCAGAGATTTGTTAGTCTTCACATCGCAGCTCCTCTTATCACAGAGCTCTGTGGGTGATGGATTGGTCTCTGTAGTCAATTTCTCGTGATATTGCTGTCTTGGATGGCGGTGGATAGCGTTGGGTGGTGAGTGTTGTCCCATCACACCATATCTATGGGAATGACCCACGGCGTCAGGTGGTGTGACTCTCTCACTTGCCCATCGTTTACCTGAAGCACTCTTACCATAGCGAGACGCTGCTCTAAATTCTCGCACTGACAGTGACAGATCAATAGTGAGGCTTCGCTCGGTGGGTGACGGATGGTGTCAAAGACAGCTTCTCACGAGATTGATGACTACAAAAATTCCTGGTTGCCCCCTTGATACAAAACAATGGCAGTGACATATTTTAAGACATGCCAGTGCAAAGTGTCTTTCAGTTAAAACATCGTTTTAGTTTCAGTTACAACGATTCGTTTGTATATGTCTATGACAGGGTTGACATATCTTATGGTTTATGCTTAGAATAATGACCCATAATTATATATTTAAAAAAAAAAAATGTGTGGGAGCGCAGCTAATATGTTTCTTTAGTACTTGAGTGTCTACTATTTATGACATGACATAAAGCGAATGGGAAATTAAGACCAAGTTTTGAATATTGTGAGGGATGAAAGGCACTCTATGGTGATATTGACCCATGTGTTGTTTTGTTTGCAGTTGTTTTCATCTTGCTGTGGCTGGAAGTCCGTTGTAGTTGTTTTTGTACTCATCTCTTCTTTTTTTACTGTTGTTTTTCTTTCCTTCTGTGATTCTGCTTGTTAACAGCAGGTGTTCATCGCTAATGCTTTGAGCAGAACGTTTACTACTGATTTTGCTGTATGGCTCTTGAATGGTCTTGGTTTTGGTCTTGACCACACCTCTGATCTAGATTGGTCTTGGTCTACGTTCCACTTCACTTTTAGACCCACATTTTGTGAACTTCCCTAAGAATTTCCCCTCGGGGTAATCCCCACTGCCATTTTGAAGTGTGTTTTAATTTACATTCACATTTCATTTAGAAAGTGGGATGCACTTTTATTAACAGTTGAGGTCAAAAGTTTACATACACCTTGCAGAATCTACAAAATGTTAATTAGTTTACTAAAATAAGAGAGATCATACAAAATGCATGTTATTTTTTTTTTTTATTAGTACTGACCTGAATAAGGTGTTTCACATGAAAGACATTTCCATATAGTCAACGAGAGAAAATTAGAGTTGAATTTATAAAAAAGACCCCCTTCAAAAGTTTACATACACTTGATTCTTAATACTGTGTTGACGCTCACTGATGCTTTGGAAGGAAAAACGATACATTAAGAGCCAGGGGTGTAAACTTCTGAACAGAATGAAGATGTGTGCATATTTGCCTAAATATTGTATTTTGTTCCCAGAAGATAAACTAAGTTAAATTTACCCTGATCTTCAAATTTCAAAAGTCCCGACCCCGTATATATAACACATCTGTTGCCCCAAACACTAGTAATATTAACACACAACCTTTCATTGTTGTTTTTGAAAGTTGCTCAAAACAAGAAGTGGTTACTTTAGTTTCAGTTGTTGCACTGTGTGTGTGTGTATAATGATAGTAATCTGAGACTAAACCTTCAGTCTGA
This sequence comes from Labeo calbasu, assembly GCA_019740295.1. Classification (NCBI taxonomy): domain Eukaryota; kingdom Metazoa; phylum Chordata; class Actinopteri; order Cypriniformes; family Cyprinidae; genus Labeo; species Labeo calbasu. The sequence goes on along the minus strand of JAHKKF010528090.1, from coordinate 1,686 downwards.
TAATATTCTGTGCAATTAAGCGTTTGTTGAGGGGCCAGTGATTCTGATCGTGTGGTCATATTTAGTGGAAACCTTCTCATAACAGCAAGAAGATTATCAGAATTTTTATTTTTTTTTTTGGTGCTCTGCTAAAGCCACTAAACTCTACAAGTCACTCAGATATGTTCCTCTGGTGCTTGTTGTTTTGTTTTATATGCGTTTGTGGTAAGTGTATTTAAAAATATTTTTAATATGCTTCTAATAAATGTGTATATTGATAAGTTTCTTGGCTGTCCGGTATCTCTCTTGGCTGTCATCATGCTGTCGAGAATTTGTGTTGCATAGCAATACCTGCCAGATTTATGAATATGCAGTGAAAAATTATGCCTACAATCATATTATTTTTAGAAATGAGAATAAAACATTTCCTATCCAACACTTCAAAAACGTCAGATTAACTGACTCTGGATATTATACGGTGTCTATTGGCAGATCCAGAAGGACTTCGCAAGAGATATTTAGAGTTATTGTCTGTGGTGAGTTAAATACAAGAGTCACATTGTCTTTTTCTCTTACATAAATTTTGTAGTCTCTTTAATTAGTTTGTTTTTGTTTTCAAAGCACCTGTTTTGACAACTTTCATCACAACAGTCACAGAAATTGAAGAGAGTCAAACTCCAAGTGATCAGGGTGAGTCCCACCTCATCATGCTTCCCACATCTTCCTCATCTTTTCCAGCTCTGCTACCCGTACCTGAAATTATCAGGAACTCTTCACAATGTTCATCATCATCAGTGTCTAAATGTTCACTGCTGTGTTCAGTGTTGAATGTGAGTGGTGTGAATCTCTCCTGGTACAAAGGAAACAGTTTATTGTCCAGCATCAGTGTGTCTGATCTCAGCATCGGTCTCTCTCTACCTCTGGAGGTGGAGCAAACTCTGTCCACCATATTCAGGTATATCGATGCATATGCTAGGTTTTTTTGTGTGTTAATAAGCATTTTATAAGGTATTGAGCACACTAATGATTTAGTGTTTTTACTTTTCTCTTAGACTACTCCCAGTGTTGTAGTTTTACTGAAGCTGTGATCCGATTGGTCATCTCTGCTCTGGTGGTCTTGACTACTGTTGCTGTATTGGTTGATCACTTCAAATTCATGAAAGTTGAACAGAAAATGAATCAACAGTCAGGAAACAGTCAATTACTATCATAAATTGTGTACTGATGTGGTCACTAGGTGGCAAAGTTTAACAACTGTCCTTCAAGTCCTTAGACATTATGAACTAGGAGTTAAAACTTTCTATATGATATATATATATATATATATATATATATATATATATATGTTAATTACATTTCAAACACTTACATTAAAGAAAGAGAAATGAGCAAAATATATGTTGAAGACATTCTTGTTGCAAATGTCTTTATTAAAACATATCTGTCACGCAATGGCTGTAGAAGTAAGCACTCAATAAAGGAGTAGAGTACAAAGTAATCCAAAAAGGAAAATCCATGACCACATAAGCACAAATAACAGCAGATCCCGGAACAGGGGAGAAAAGAGGACTTAAATACTATCTATAATGCTGTATAATGCAAATGTCAGAAACCGCGGGTCTGCGCTTAGCACAGAAAACATTCTGTGCATAGCACTTCGGTTTTTTGCGTCAGGGCATTTTTTGTACAATGTGGGCGATGCAGAGC
>JAHKKF010528089.1:0-17105 GCA_019740295.1 Labeo calbasu | reverse complement strand
ATTTATGGTTTAGGGTTAGTCTGTAGTAGCATTCTCCTACAGGTCTAAGATATATCCTCATTTAGGTAATTGTATATATCGCCTAATCACCCTCCTGGCAGCACTCTAAAAGTCAATAGGATATATCTGAGTGTGTATGTGTGGTCCACAGCGAGTTCTGTTACCCACAAGGTCGACTGTCCCCTTTGTGACCTTCAATGTAAAGCACAAACCCCTGATTACCGTGCAACTAACCACAGATGGCATGTTGTGGAACAATATGCGGTTTCTCCTCCAGCTGGAAAATACGTGCTAAAGGAAGCTAAAAAACGGTGAACGCTTTCCAACAGCGCAGGAAAAATGATCGCCGCGAAATGGAATCGGGTTACAAGAGCACGAGCCACTCCAGGTGAAGACAAACTATTGTTTTCAGTCCATTTACCTGAGTGTTCAACTGTCATTAGTTCGCGGTGGGCCGGTAGTCCATTCAGCCCGGGTGATGGATCTTCCCAGCCCATCTCAATGAGCGCCGCAGATCAGCGGAGTTAATAGCGTTACATCTAGCTGGTGGTGGGCCAATGCATCTCCGTCAATCCCCCTTGCTGACGGAGCGCCGGGGCCCCGGGCCCTCCCGGCTACGTGTGCCAGCGATCTGTGGCGTTTGTCTTGTGAATATTCCAATTACAGTGCGTGCCTGACCTTTTGAGTGAGCTGAGCTGGGGTAGAGTTATCTTCCCTCCTGACACACAGCGCCTATCACTCAACGTTTCAGCGAGAGAGACGGATCTGTTCTAAGGGTTTCAGAAGATTACAAAGAGCTATGGGTTGTTACACATACCCCTAGACGTGCGGCGATTAAGATGCATTCAACGCGCAGATAAACATACGTGTTCACTCAAACACGTCGGCTCTGTGTATTCACATGCCATGTATCTGCTATAATCAGCCGGCTAAATGCCTGACTACACTCGCTCCCGTAAACAAAGCCTTTGACGGGCCTTTTTACGAGGTTTATTTCGCAAGCCTAGCGTGAACAAAGTCATACTTTTGTAGTTGCCTCCCCCTCCCAACAGCTAATCTACATCTTTCATTGAATCAAGAATGGAAATGGCCAAGAAATGCTTCTTTTTCAATTTCATGCTGAGGTAGCTCAACTTAGTGGATGTAATTTCTCCTAACAAGAAAATTCATCACAATGTCGTTCACTTAGTTCGACCATGAGAGAAATCCCCCCTCCTCCTCTCACTCTTTTTTCCTTTTCTACGCTTTGATGAACATCCCTAAAGCATCATCACTCCCTTCATAACATGTCTGACCATAAATAGACAATTACATCGGCTGTTAAAGTGATTATGATCTACATCAGAAGAAATGATAGAGGTCGCATGTATGCCTGGCACCGTAAACCACATATCCAAACAGACAACATTTGCGCAACCAAAACCAAGCAGTTAAGCAAATTAACTACAATACCTGGCGTTGAAATTGCCATTACTCTCCAAAACCTCTTAATCGTGGTAAAAATCATAGCTAATTGCTTTAAACAAAAAAGAACCTTTTTTGTTTAAATGGTTCTATAAAGAACCTTTAACATCTGTAGAACCTTTCTGTTTCACAAAAGGTTCTTTGTGGCAAAAGAATGTTACTTTAAAGAACCTTCGATTGAATGGTTCTTCTATGGCATCGCTGTGAAGAACCTTTTAAAGCACCTTTATTTTTAAGAGTGTAGCAACAGATTCTGCTAAGCCAACCCGAGACAAGCACCCTATGTCGGAAATACCTAGCGGGCAAATTCATGCATCAAATAACTCCTGGTAAATACCTCTAGCAATAACAATCACATTTCAATTGAAACGGAGTAGCATTGGAAGATTTAAGCGTGAAAGCAATATCAGCTTAGCGTCAAATCAAGCATGAAGCCTCACACACAACCTTAATTCATGTTTTGCATACGACGACAGCGTTTCCTTATCGCCGGGTTCGCTCAATCCCTCTCACGCACACTAGTTCTCGTTCTTCGCACATGCTAACACTCTCGGTGGTTCTCCGGCTCGTGATGGAGATGTTCGGGCCAAATGACAGCGACGGAGAGGGGATATAGCATCGATCCTACACTTTAAAGATAAAAAACGTCCCGGACGAGCCCCCAGAAATATCACCCACTGAGAAAGCCTGCAAGCCCGGGCTAAGTGACATGTGCGTGCATTTGAAAAGCCTCTTGTGTATTTGCGAGCTGAGGCCAGGCTTATTTACAGCATTTGTTGAAAAGCCCTGAAGAGCCGCAAGCTGAGAGGGTCTCTTACATATGTATTCAGTGTCTGGGGGCAGTGAGCTATGAGCCAGGCCAGACGCCACTCATATGATCTCTCTCTCGCTCGCTCTCTTCTTGCATTATGGAATTCAAATATTCAAGTGGAAGAGTGGCAACATCTGACTACCTTGTGCATAGTAAATAGAAAGCGGGAGGAACGGGAGGGGGGAGAGAACAGAGAACAGCTCTGGCAATCGTAGCCCTCAACTCCTTAACCAGATTTACATCATTTTAATATTTGTTCCGGAAAACCTTCACATACAAACATCCCCAGGCAGGCGTTTCACAGGCTGATTTGTTACTATTCATGGATAAACCGGAGAGAAACTGTAATACTAGACATGCTTGTTAAATTCACAAGGCTCCAAAGCTGCCTTCTAGAAAATCCTGCCTCTTGGTTGTCAGCTTAAGACGCCGGGCATCTGCATATGTGAGCTTTTTAAGCTCTGTTAAATGGTTTGTGGTGTCATAGGCTGTCAGAGATACTGGGAGGATGAGGTTCAGGATGCTCCAGTTTCCTCACTATGTTTTTATTGCGTTGGGAGTCTAAAAGACTCCTCGCTCTCGGGGGCCTTGCTCTGAATCACCTGCTTTGAGAAATAGTGTTTGGTTCATTGCTCACGGTTTGAGCAAAGTACTACACTACCCATAAGCACCTGCCCCACAGTTTTCCAAAGTACATCTCCAGTGGAGGCTTCTGCCCTGAGGGCCGCTATAGATTTCGCTGCCGTTAATTTCCGCGGGCAAAGCTGTTAGGAAACATCAAAACAGCAGGAAATTAGATGTGAAGTGGTCATTGATCTTGACCGGCTGACTGCTGGAGTTTTATTTACACACAGAGGTTAAACGTAATTGCTAAACACAAGCGATGGTCAGAGTCGTGGCCTAATGGTTAGCCCCTGCGCTTACACGTTGAGCCGTGGTGCTCGGTTGGGGTCGAGGAGAGTCTGAATCAGGGAAATGTCATAACATTTCCCAATATCCCACTCGCCCACAGCCTTCTCCACCATTCTGTCAATAAAGTGGTATCAAATTAAATAAAACAAAAAATACAAAAAGTATACTCTCTTAAAAATAAAGGTGCTTTAAAAGGTTCTTCACAGCGATGCCATAGAAGAACCATTCAGTCAAAGGTTCTTTAAAGAAACATCTTTTTCTTACCTTTTTATAATCTGAATAATTCTTCAGATGTTAAAGGTTCTTTATGGAATCATTTAGACAAAAAAGGTTCTTCTATGGCATTGTGAAGCACCTTTATTCCTAAGAGTGTACATTGAAAATAAATAGGTATTCATTAGAGAATAACATGCATAAAAAGTATTAATTACAATAAAATAAAATAAAATGGACTACACGTGGTAAGGTAAAAGTGCACCTGTGCAATATATAAATATTTCTGTAAAAAAAAAAAAAAATTCTCCCTTGTTGCCTAAATGTGCAAACGTGGCTTATTTCATTTATAACTCCAAGGCTGAAGGTGTGTGTTTCACCTGCACGTCTTTGACCTCTGCCTCCCCCCCATGACGCTACTAGTGCCGCCCAAGCATGAGGAATGTTCATGAGTGTTTGTTTCCAGCAGATTTCACTCTGTTCCTTTCTCTCTGGATCCCCCCTCCTCGTCCTGTCCCTCGCTCGATCTCTCTTTCAAAGCCACGGCTTGACATTTCGCTGGGTCTCTGGAGAGGCCGATGGGAAATGGAGTTACTACTGCAGGCGCACTGTAAATTCCATACAGCCACATGTTATGTGGCCTAAACACAAATGACCACTCCAGGATCTGAGCTCTGTGGCGATAATAGAATAATGCCCGCTGTTGTCAGGGGAGGAACGAAGCACGCGCATCCGTCACGGAGAGGCTTATATCTTGCAGTGTCATCGCGAGAAGCAGCACGCCTCTATATGTCAAAACGATGTCTGCTGATAGTGAAACGGTACAGCGGCAAGTCACCAAAACGTGTTTTATTTGGTTTCCACCACCAATCTTTGTGAAAGCTTTATGAAACGTGGCTCTGGTGAAGCCGTATGTGTGTGTGCGTGTTATTTACACACTGTAGTGGAGGAGTCTCGGGCCGGTGTGATAAAGCTAATGAGCTTCTTTGTGCTGGAGTGTAAATGAGACAGTCACCTCGCTTTCGCTATCTGCACGGTAGAGACTCCAGGGGTGATTACTGCTTTAAATTATGCTCAAGGGCAAAGCGCTATTTGCATCAGAGGGGCTTTTATTTGGCTGATGAGCGGCGAAAGCCGTCATCACCCTGCCTGAAGATGTTGCACTCCCAGCTCCCGGTGGACGGCGGGGGAGACGGAAGCGAGACTGGCTGTTTGTGTGGCGTCTCCGCGTTACTTTGTTACTTTCCCCTCCTGAATGACAGTCAATGGACCCCTAGAGACGCTCCCTCCCACCTCTTCTGAACGCATGCATGTGTGTTAATGTGTTTGTGGGGTGATGATGGAGTCAGGCTCATTGAATATCAATTAGCACTGTGGTTTTTCTATGTTGTGCTTCTGTTTGTGCACATTTTCCAGGTGTTTTCTTGGAAATCGTGAAGTAAATAAGTGCAAAATAAGATAATTCGTTTTCCACGGACACCTCCTCCCCGAGTGGCTCCCTCAACTGCGATACTACCTCCGATTTCATTTGCTCTTACACCTGAAGAAGACGGGGAAAATATGGCTGACACTGGCTGTCAGGCGTCTCATCTTAAATTCTCCTCAAGCTAAAATGTCGGGTTAATTGCTGTCATTTTTACACCGGGCCAGTGACTTACACACCGCTTCCTGTAACAATCGCTGTTAGCAGGGGAAAAAAATATAAAATGAACAACGTCCTGTGCATCTGGACATGACATTCATAAATAAATGTGGAAGATCTAAAAATAAATAAATGAATAAATAAATAAAAACAGAAATATTCCAAAAGCCATTGTTGATATAGTATAAAATACTGCAGAAGCTATAATTGAATTCTAATGAATAAAGGTAAAATGTATGCAGACTGTGCTCTTTTCATTAATATACCCCAGAGAACTTCCTCTCCAGACAGGAAGTTCCATTGGAAAATATGGCTACACTATGAATCCATGCAATCACAGATTATTAAACTAGAACGATCATCTAGAGGTTCCATTACATCACATCACGTCATCTACGGATCAATGCAAACATTCTTGTACGCACACACCATTATACATATAACAACATTAAAAGCTCATTTAACAACAGCCTACAAATCAATAAAGTCCATGTCCCTCACCATTCTTGTCAGAAACATACAGTCCTGCTATACTTCTTCCATAAGAAGATTTATTATGGAAATATAATGTGTTGCAAATGTAAAACAGTCTCTGAAAATGTTGGCAGAAAAATAGCAACAACAATAAAGTCATATGTGAAAATGTTAATAATAATTATAGAAAAAAATCCAAATGCAAAAGGCAATTTGTAATTGTACGAAAGTTTGTCAATTTACTTGCAATTACTAACAGTTATTTTTAATTGGACTTTTATCTTTCTCTCTCTCACACATACACACAGCACCAAAACTCAGAGATCTAGGTGGTTATTAGGCGGATGTGTAGGAATTCTCTGACTGTGGCGTGTGTGTGAGAGGGAATTGCGCAGGAAGTGTGTGAAGTTAACAGCACCTGGCCTCCCTTTAAAAAGCCTCCCGAGGCCTGTTAGCTGGCCCACTCATTTCAATGTGTCTGTCTGCGCTCTCCCGCTCGCTCTCTGTAAGTGAAACATTGTCACTCTCTCCACTGTCTCTATGGCACTTATCTCTCCTCTCTTCACTCTTTCTGCTTACACTGCCCTTTTCTTCCACTCTTACTGTGGATTATCTACAGACAGATAACACAAAATCTGTTCAAGTAATATGCAGCTATACAGGAATAATAATCTTAGTGATTATTATTAATTAATAACAAATATGAAAGAAATAAAAATAAAAATGAAATCTTACAACTTAATAAAACTAAATAAATTGTATTTGTTATTGTCATCTGCTATTAACTATTGTTGAACTAACATGTAACAATAATAACAACAACTTATTAAAATTAATACTACTGCTAATAATAGCACTAATAATGAATTATGGTGAAACTACAATTTATATTTATATTAAATACACATTTCTAGTAATATTACTTTAATTTTAATGCTGTTTATGTGTACAGTAATAATAATGTTTAGATGATTTTATTTTATTGGTTTTGTACTGTACTCTGCAATGACAAAAATCTAATCTAATAGTATTTGTGATTTAAAATTAAATTTAAAAATACTACAATGTATATTTATATGATTTACACATTTATAATAAAATTATAACTTTATTTTTAATTCTGTTTATTTGTACAGTAATTAAAAAAATATATTAACTATTGCTACTAACACATAACAACAATAACAGTGATTGTAATATAATAATTATAATATAATTAACAATATTTATTATTATTATTACGGTTAGATGGTTCTGTGGCTAGTTTCTTTCATTGGCTTTTATTGAATCTACAATTTATTTTATATTAATTTAGATTTGTTTACATTTTTTACATTTTTATATTAAATGTACTTATACATTCAAATTTATATCAACATTTTATTTTTACTATTTCTAATTGTTTGTTTACTCTAACAACAAAAACAAATGATTTTATTTAAAAATGTGCAAAATAACTTATTTTTTAATTACATTAATTCATTAGAATTCATATTTAATACTTTAATATTTCAGTCTGTTCATAATATATTGATCATAACAACAAATACAAAATAAATGTATAAATATATATTTGCGTATTATAATAAACATAACACTATACTTGAGATGTGAAGTTTTAATATTTCATTGTTTATAATAATAATTTAATATTCCAGTCTGTTTCAGTGTTTTCAGTCTGTTATAATTTATTGATCATAACAAATACAAGCGAAATATATATTTGCATACACATTTAAATTCATATAATTAATAAACTATAACTGAGATGTTCTTTTTTAATATTTTAATGTTTATAATAAAAACTGATTTCATATCAGTATTTCAGTCTTTTTCCATTCTGTTTATAATATATTGATCATAACAACAAATACAAACTAAATATATAAATATATTTGTATACACATTTAAATTCATATGATAAATAAGACTATAATTGAGATGTTTTTATAATTTCAAAATGTTTATAATAATAATAATAATAATAATAATAATAATAATATTATATTTCAGTCTGTTTCAGTCTGTATATAATATACTGATCATAACAAATACAAACTAAATATATAAATATTTGTATACACATTTAAATCAATATACTTAATATAAAACTATAGGGATGTCCATTTTTTAATATTCCAATATGTTTATAATAATAATAATTATAAAAAATTAATATTTCAGTCTGTTTCAGTCTGCTTTCAGTCTGTATATAATATACTGATCATAACAAACACAAACTGAATATATAAATATTTGTATACACATTTAGATTCATATAATTAATATAAAACCACAATGCAAAACTACTATGCTCATTTTTTAATATTTCAATGTTTATAATAATAATAATAATAATAATAATAATAATAATAATAATAATAATAATAATAATAATAATAATAATAATAATAAACAACAGCATCATCATCAGCTACTAGCAATTCACAAATACAAACTATTATCAGTAATGGCTTTGATACAAGTTTACAAAAACACTTTTTTGAAGAGGCCAGTGTTAACCAGCAAACACTGATCTCTATCTCGCACACGCTGAAGTGTGCAGGTTAAAACAGAAGTCAGTAATGAGAAAGCGGGGGGGGTTGACCCCAATCAGACGCGTGTGTGAGACACAGAGAGAGAGAGAGACGGCCGGTGTGATGATGAATGGGAGGAGAGGCCGTGAGATGGGGGTGCCGTTGTAATCACCAGCTGGAGAGGGTGGCTACGAAGGGGGGGTGTTCGGAAGGGCCCACAAAGAGCCGCAGGACACACTTCACTCTGCTACGCTGATCCTGTCTTACCCACAGGCCCATGGGCTGCTTTCAGCTGCTGTCACCACCATGACTGAGCCACTCACACCCATCCACACACACACACACACACACACACACACTCATAATAATAATAATAATAAAAAAGAACTGCCATTAGCTATAAACCTCAGCTGCAAAAAATAAATACATCAATTAATTAATTAAAATACAAATAAAGTATTATAAAATAAAATTCAAAATATACATTTTTAAAAATATTTAAATATTATTAAAAAAGGTTTCATTATTAAAAGAACAATTTTGGAATTATTTGGCCTACTTTTAAGTATTTTAGCAGTATAAACATTCACATGCCAACCAAAAACAAGCAAAAAGTATTGCAAGTCCATTGCTTAAATCCTTGAAAACAAAACAAACAATGCCTGAGGAATCACAAATTCTGTTTCGAGACACATACTCGCATCCAATGACACACTTGCGAGTGAATAAGTGAACACACAGTCCACGCCGCCTGCAGACTAACCCTGAGCTCAGCCTGACCTCTCATGCTGCGCTTTTGGTGAGCTGTCAAACCCATCATTCACTGTGCCGAGACACATACATACAGCACACAACTGCACAGTGCAAATAATTATGCATTCAGCCTCTATGCATACACATTTTGATATACACAAATACAGCATGCACTGGTCAGCTGAGGTTTCTAGAGTGAACGAGTTGCTTGGCCCATAAAGTGTTGTGAAGTCAAATAAGGAGGCCCTCTAGTGGCCACAAACAAAGAAACACGAGCAAAGCTCCGTACTTTGCAGACAAACACACACGCACGGCCTCAGCCGGCACGCTTCAGAAACACCAAAACACCTCCAAAACAAGTCAAAAACAGCCAGGGTGCTGTACAAAACTCCTGATGATTACAAGCAAAAGCTATGCTGAAATAAACACAGCTACTAAATAAGCATTAAAATGCAATAAAAGAAGAATAAAACAGTCCAGTTTCTGTCTAAATGTGCACAAGTGAAGGGTGTCAGTCAAAAAGCTGCCTGCTGAGCCTTGTGTGAAAGCCAGCGAGAGAGAGAAAGAGAGAGAGGGAGGGAGAGAGAGAAAGAGACAGAGCGCGGCGGATGACAACGGACGGGGGGGAGAGAGACGCAACTTACCTGCTGTTGTTGCAGATGCAGCAGCTCGACTGCGCTTACTTCACTGCTCGTCTCCCCACTTGATCTTCCATCTCTACTGCCAGCATCTAATTGGCTGCTTAGGCTGCTCATTCCATTTTGACTCATTGAACTGTTGCTTATTGTCTCATTGGCCGACTCCTGCATCATGACTTAATACCTAGAAGTGATTAAGAGGCACCGGTTAAGGCTCTTGTTACAATCCCCTTTAGTTGCCTCCTAAAAAAAAGAGGGGGGGTAAAAAAGAAAAAGGAAAAATGGGGGGCGAGAAAGAAAAAAAAAAGCTTTCCATTATCAACCCCTGCTCCCTTTGCAAATTAAAGCATTTAACGGGGGGAGGGGGTGGAATTATGCATTCACTGTGTAAATGAAGCAATACAAAGAGATGCACGTTTCTTCCTGGCTTTTATTTATTTATTTATATTTTTAAATTTTGCTTAATGCATGCTTTTTTTAATTGCATTTTCTTTTCTTAATTTGCATGTCGACCATCACACACACAGATAAACATCACAGTGTGTTTAAAAATAAATTTAGTGACTTCAATGTGGTGTGAATAATTTCAAAAGGAAATGTAACACGTATAAAGCCTTTTTTTCCCTGTTCAAACGTCTTAAAATATCCCCATTGCTTCTCGACTGAACGGAGTTGCTTAATGACGCACAGCTAATCATGCAAAATTAAAATTTGGTACAGGAGGTGAGGGGAGAAGAGGGGGAATTACAAATCACATGCTTCTGTACGGTGATGAACGATATAATGGTCTTTCTTTTAGCTGAAGCTAAATAAAATTCGCCTGCTAGTCAAATGAGAAGAGAGAAGAGAGGAAAAAAAAAGCTTGTGTCACATATAGGCCAGTTCTCTTCCTCCTTTTTATTTTAATCACATACTCAAATATTCATTATTTCCGTATATTTAGCGGCGTCCGCCGAGCACAATTAAAATTCAAACACCAAATTCAAACAGAACAAAAATCGCACACGTCAATTTCTACTCTGGCAAATAAATGAAAAGATATTAAATTAATTTTCCCTGCCATCTATTAGATATGAAAACAGGGGAGAGTGGTGGCTCAAAAAAAAAAATCTTTCACGAATATCACTAATGATTGTGCTAAAAACAGCATAAATTATGCATATTACCTCTTCTCTGGTAATAAATGTTTTATCATTTTCCCTGCATAAATGTTGTGTACGTTCACAGGAACCCTGCTAAGATCTGTGGAGATCCTTGCAATAAATAAAAGAATCGTCCGACCCAACAAACGCAATTCAAGGTGTGTTCTGCATAGCTAATACACCCACAAGAGCCTTAATACACACGCCGTCATTCACATATTCATCGGACCCCCTCCTCTCTACCCATTTTGTTTCTCTCAGAAAATGACGACGGGCTGTCTCATATTTCAGCGCATTCAAACATAAACAATATTAATTACGCTAATGGCGAGCACGCACAATAAAATATCCCTAATCTCGTGTAATGTTTAGAGGGGATTCGTTTTTCCAGAAACACTTTCATTTATTTCCCTGACAGCTCCGCCATCCTTCTTTCCACAGATTAAACACATCAATTTTGTCACCTGCTACGTACGGACAATTAGCAGCGATCTTTGAACGAGAGCGTACAGTAACTCGACAGCCGAGCTATGGGAAAAAAAAAAAAGAAGAACGGCGCTAATCAAACGCACGACACAACAAAGACGTAGTCTTCTAATCCACGACTGCTTTTCAGATCAGCAAATGACATTTTAACGGCACGTCTTATGAGAAACACAAGAAGCATGAGTGTTTTTTTTTTTTTTGGATAAATGTAAAAAGTGCATCACCTAACCAGTATGCACTGGTCAACTTGGGAACAAACAAAAGTGCAGAAGATTAACAGACCAGGAGAGAGAGAGTCACACAGTGTGAGGGCTGACGAATCTCTCCTGAAGAAAAAACACAAAGCTGCCGTAGAGATTAGGCGACTAATAAGTATTCAAATTAGGCATAAATTTTACATGCCCCATGTTTAAAATATTCAGAGAAGGGCCGCTTGATTGCCTTTACGCGAATTTTATGAACAACGTAATGGAGTGTTTTTTAATGCCACAATGAAGGAGACTAAAAAGTGAGGCACGACTTTAGGACACTGTTCTTCCTCAAACCTGGCAAAAAAGCGCTAATTAAAATTACATTTCAGATCACTGTAATCCCAGTTTGCACTGTGGAATTCAAATATGATTTCTACGAACTGATTATTCTTAGAATTAAACACACGTTTTTAAATAACTAAAGAATAGATGACATTTTCATGTAATATTGGGAAGAAGAGGAGGAAGAAAAAAACGACTTTCCCCCTTCAAATTTGGTTTTGGGTTTAATGGCGCGGAATACTGATCCTGTCATTATAGAAACACACATTATTAACACTGTATCCTCTAAATCCACATGATCCACAACTGGCGTGTAGGTGTCTAACTGAACGTAATGCTCATGCAGATGTATGCAAAGTGTATTCAGAGAGATCAGGTGCTGCTTTAACCTTAATGACAGCGGTGAGATAAATTAATTAGCCATCTGAAGGCAGCATCCAAATCTGCCAATTACAATGTCAATTAGAAACACATCCTCGCTCACGATCGTTTCCACGCGATGGAGCGGACGCGAGGAGGATTGGGGGGGGGGGTACGTGTCTGAATGACACTGAGTGAAGGAGAGAGTCTAGTACGCTACTGTACCAGAGAGAGATGGACGGAGCGAAAGCGCGAGCGTGAATGAGAGAGAAAGAGAGAGAGAGGGAGGAAGAAAGCCAGCACCCAAAGTCTGTCTTTGTTCGTGGGACACCGGTTTCTCAAGTCTTTGACCCTTGGGGCCAACTGCCTGTCATTATAACACACCGTCTTTTCCTAAAAACCAACCGGGGTCAAGGGTTCATGCTATTGGAACATATTTACAGCTCCTGCTAGTGTGGAAAAGCTCCGGCCCATTTGGAACTGGCAAAATTGAACATTTTGGCAAGTTACGTTATCTTGATAACAGTCATCATCTAGAAGTCAGTCGGTGCGTATTCAAGGTTAATAAAAACGCTGCCTTTCTGGAATAAAAGATGTTATTTGGATCTCGCGGTGTGCTTTTTGCGCTTTAAACGCTGTAACAGTACCGCGCTTGCGATTCCTTTCTGGCTGTGCAAATGTTTGCTCTCGAATCGTAGGCTGTGCAAATCTGTCCTTTCCATCAGGTGAAAAATCCCAGACAGGATCCTGACAACGCATTCAAGGGCTACGCCTGTGATTTCGGGTGGGTGGGTTTGCAAAGAAAGGTGTGGGGAGGGAAAGCCACAAATATAGCCCAGATGTTTCTCATGCACACACACTCCTCATCACGAAGGAGTAAAGTTACGCTCGTTTGAGCTGATCTGATTTTACAACCACAAATGTTGCCTCATTATCAAACGCGGCACCCTTCTTATCGGAGCTCGGATATCACGATTCTAAGCCCTCCATCATCTAAGGCGCTCGGAAACCGCGGGATATGTTTTATACAAGTCGCTGAAAAGGGGCACCGGAGGCTGCGACTGTGACATTAACACATTCTCACACACACACACACACTCACAGAAATCATCCACTTTCGCCGAGACGCACTTCATTTTTCCCCTCCCGTGGAAACCGGCGGCCCTCTCCCCTGATAGGACGCGCAGAACAGACCTGAAAAAGAGCTTGATGATTATTTCAGGGAGGCATCGGAAAGGCAGACTCTGTGATCCAAGAAGCCTAGTCATTATCAGTGCATTGCTCAGGTGCCCGGAATCCTAACATTGCATGGAAGGGGGAAAAAAAAAATACTAAAAATTACATTTCACAGTCTGCTAGCTTCACCCGCTCTGATTCAGTTAAGATATGGATACCATTTAAAATAATCACAAATTCTGTGCTCCACTGAAATTAATTCATCATTGCCATAAGTTACAATGCATACAAAATAAAGCAGCACGGCTCTGCTATTCTCCAATATTTAACAGTGGGGAATGCTTAATAAATCAAAATGCCAGATTTTGAAAACGATGATGCAAAGTTTGAATTCCATCCCATGTGAAATTGAGAATATATCCCAATTAAAAATGCCACTGAACAGCTAAAAATGGTGTTTAAAAGTTGAACCGTGCATGCCAGCACTCGCCATACACCGTTAATGACTCTTCTCTAAACCTGAATGTGCTGTAATATTACAGACCCCCTCTTCTCAGATAGCAGGATTTCAAAGTGATTCACAATGGACGAGATTACAGAGTAAAAAGAGCATGAGGGAAATCATATTTATACCACGAGTTCAAAAATGAAAAGGGAGGATGAATACATCGCTTTTCAGGATTAATAGTATGCAAAGTAAGCGAATCAAGTGTTGTTATCAGTGGTAAAATGAGAACACATTCAAGAAAAAAAAAAAAAATTCAATTCACGATAAATAGACCATCTGTGATTCGATTCATTCAGCGCTGAATGTTCAGAACTTAATTCTGGGCTATTTACATTAAAAGAAGGAGAAAAGGAGAGGGAGATGAAAAGAACGAGAGAGAGAGAGAGAGAGAGAGAGAGAGAGAAAAAAAAAAGAAAAAAAAAGCACAGACTGAGGGGGACAAAGAAAACTGCGATAACCCTGAAGAAGCGCTGAAACAAAACCAAATCCTTGAGTAATAAAAACACACATAATTCATAAATGCTAAACAACGTGACCTACAAAGCCGGAGTTTCGTTCAGATTTTCCAGCACTTCCGGAAAGAAAGAGAGAAAAAAAAAAAAAACAGTGTTTCAAGTCTTTCCATTTGATTCAAATTCTACCCAGCAAGCACCTCCCTCTCGAACGAAAGCGGCTCCAAAAGTGGGTGACTAGACAGTGACGCTGGTATCTCATCAAGCAGTCCCTGCGCTTGCATTTTGGGTAATTTCTTTAATTAACTCAACCCACCTAATCACCAGTAATTGACCTATAAAAGTAGGAGGCCCCATTGTCTGCTCCAATCACCTCTGGCAGGAACAGAAAGTCTCTCCCTCGCTCTCTTCCTCACTATTTATCCATCGCCTTACACTATTTACCTGCCTCAAATGCATATTTCATTTCATTTCATGCCGCAATTATCCTTTGTGACACCGGCTGCGTGTGGGGCGAGATTAAAAGCCTTGGGGTGAAGGGGGGCAAGCGCGCTCGCCCCTGCCTGGGACGCGCGGCCGCGTTAACGACCGGGACGGCCCTGGTGCCGCCACACAGACACGAAGGCGCGGAGAGACATAGCTCATGGTGACGTTTCCACTTATTTGAGGCTGATTAGGGTCATTATGTCGCACCGCTCTGATTTATGTTGTCATTCTTTCGGGCCGGTCCTGCATCGATAGATCTTAATGAATTGGTAAATAAGGGTGAAGATTACACTTGACAACACCCCAACATTTCTCATTCATACCCGACAAGATTTATGTAACCAATTAGGGCGGTAACAGGCGAGATTGGTCGAGAGAAAAATAATCTTTCCCGAGGAAAATTACCCCGAGTCTAAAACCTCGACAAAATAGATAATGGGCAGTCTTTAAGGGAGACTTAGTCACAGAGCGAGAGCCCGGGCTGAAGGGTTCTCAGAAGTGCATTTAAAGAGGGAAGCGGCTCTTGTAGGACTTTCAAATTGATTTTTTCTTTTTTTCTTAAAAATTCAACCACACGACTGCAGGAACTGGAGCACACGCACCCAAACCGCACACACGCTAACTAATCAGCCACCATCTGCATGTCCAAACCAGAGGCCATGAAATCAGTGGATTAAAAATTAACCTCTCGCCAACAAAGAAGCACTTTGATGTGCAAATGTGAACTCGAGGAGGTAGATTGCAAACTAGTACAATGCACACACACATAAAGAAAAATTAAAAATACAAATCAATCGTTTCTCCATGACTTCACTGTGTGATGATGCCTCGACTGAAGAAATCCATTTGCATTTTTTAATAGTCTGCTATTTCAATTATTTAATTTACATCTGTGCGGCGAGAGTAACCAGTCGACTCATTTTGCATTAAAATATCAGATAAAAAAGGCTGATCATCAATGAGCTCAGACAGGCCGAGGAGGACCCGGAGGGACGTGGGAGAACAGAGGGAGGAAAACGAGAGTGATGCTGGCGTCGTCTCATCCAGCTTCCCCCTTCAAGCACATGCAAATAAGGCTGTGATGCTTAACTGCATCATTTATGGGGATAATAGCGGCATCATCATTACGGGACTCAAATTAAATTACATCACAATTAGCATAACAAAGTGATTGGTTAAACTTTCAAAACAAATACCCGCCTTGGCTAATGAGCGGTGTTAATTGCCACATGCAAAATGTAGGTAAACATGTGTTTTGGTTAAACAATTTTTGAAATTCAGATTTTACTTTCTTTCGTTTATTTATTAGATTTATTTTTCAAGAAGCTCATCGAGGGGATTTGCATCATAAAAAAAAAAAAAAAACACTGAATATGCAGCATTTAATTTTACCCCACTAAACAAGCTATTACACGCAGACTCTGGAGAACAATGTAAATTATCCATCTGATTCCTTATACAGTATGTACTAATCATGCAGCTCATTATGCATCAGGCTATTAAATTATAAAGAAGACCACGTCCACATTCCAGCACAAAGCCATATAAAAACTTAATAATATGCTCACAATAGCCCAATAGCGAGCGTCGCTCGCCCTTATGAATATTTAAGTAAACAAATTATCTGCCCGCCTTTGATAGAGATAATTAGTACTTGAGGGCTAATCATTTTACTGACCCCACCTCCAAAATGGGACAGGCTCGTTTAAGTTTTAGGTGACTCTATGAAATCTTAACTCTTTCAAATTAAAAAAATTATTAAATCATAAAAATGAATAAGAAAAAAAAAAAAACACACATATTCATCTAATTGGAATTTTACAATTATTAGCCTGCAAAAGTTATAATAGCTGCTCACAAAATTATTGCACGCTCACAAAAAACAATAAAAATTACTCAAATGATTTAATTTCCCATCAACACGTTGTAAACTCCACAAACACTTCACTTCAAATAAAATCACCGACTAGGCAAAGTCAAAGCACACTGTTCTTCGGCACACACTCACACACACTTAACGGCACGCGCGCACACACCCGCACAAAACCACATTCATTATCGTCATTGCCATTATCACCAGCAATTAACCCACAGATGAAAGCAGCCCACAAACCAAGCCGGAGCACGGCGCAAGCCTTAAGGAATGACAGCGAGAGCGAAAAGACCCGACGGATGGATGAAAGTAGGAAAGCATGGATGGATGGAGGAAAAGGTGGCTTTATTACCTGCAGGTGAGCGGTGTGGGACGGCAGGCTGGAGAGGGTGTTTCGCGGAGAGTCGGGCGTCACGGGGAAGAGCGTGCGATTATCAGTGTCATCACTCCAACTGTGTTTATACAGACTCGCATCATAAACAAGCGCCTCTTTGGCCCCGTCCCTCACGCGTCGCTCATGCATACTTAAATCGGCAGTGCACCCATTAAAAAAAAAAAAAAAAAAAAAAACGACCCCTATCTCCTGACAATTATTCCTTCATCTCCACTTGTCACCGAGCAATTACGACAGCGCACAGACAGGGC
>JAHKKF010528087.1:0-13215 GCA_019740295.1 Labeo calbasu | reverse complement strand
TAAAAATAATATCCCCTTTTTTCAAATCGAGCCATTCTCAGATGCAAGAATATCTCTGATTGAGCGATTGAGGTGTTGTGTTGCTGGATGTAATAATGAACGTAGTGGTCGTCATTTACTCCAGACATCTGAGCCGCTGAAGATGCAGTGGATTAAGTTTGTTTGTAAAGGGAATGCGCCTCCCGATCTACATAAATGCGTCTATGTTCAGCAGAGCTGATTTTGTCAAGGTAAAAAGCGTGTTGTTTTACACAACCATTGAGAATTTTTAACCAAAGTATATTATAAACTTTTCATTAAAACTCTAAAGAATCATATCAACTTGTGGAAAATGAAGTGAAAATGAAGTGAAAAAATCAAGGCTTAAAAACTACTCAAAAATATTATTGTTACCATAATTTTTTAGTAGATAGCTCATACCATTTTTACAGTGTAATAATGAGCCATTACAAATGTTTGTGCTTTTCTTCTCTCTCTTCTAAAATATTGTTCTTGTAAATACTTTCCAGAGTTTCAGTATTTTTTTCCAGTAATGAATATGCATGCAAATTACGGTGAAGTGCAACAGTTACCGTAGAGTGCTCAGCAGTGGTCAGAAAGGATTTAAACACTGAATTTTGAATTGGTTTCTTCTTGTAAACTCAGAGATGTGGATTCGGACAGCAATTAAATTACCACTCCCTTGGTGTTTGTCAAAAAACAGCCAGGGATTGTTACGCGGATGGTGGGAAAAAATACTGGTATTTTGGATTTGAACGGCAATAAAATCACAGACTAACCCTTTATGTATACATATGCATGTATTATTCAAAGGTCAAGTGTGCATGTGATTTCTGCACAACTAGTGACATCAAATGGAACTGCAAAAAAAAGTCTAGCTATGTTGCCAATTGAACACTATCTTACTGTATTCTGAACACTGGACACATTGAATGTTTCAGTATATATTTCCTTCTACTTTAAGAAACAGCATGCACATTGCGCAATGCTTCAAACACTAGTATGCAGCACTGTTGTCCTCACTACACTAAATGTTTAATTCACAGACTTCACCTACTTATCATCAAGGGGTTGTTCATGCACAGAAAAGGTTTATGAACTCCACTTTACTATTGTTTTCCTATGTAATCCTGCCCTACGACATCTGTGACCGCTGCTCTTGACTCTCACGTCTTTCCATGACACCGCATTCTAAAATTGTGATGCTCAAGTTAAAAGTTCAAGTTTTAAAAAACGTATCTTGTGATATTGCATCTCTAGTGAAGGAACTGACTGGCCAGCATTAAATTCCACACACTCATGTTGGTTTTGTCCGGTTGTTTCTCTCACCTGCTGCTGACTTTGCTCCTCCATGTTGAGCTTGACCTCCAGTGACTGCCGGGCCTCTAGAAAGGCCTTGCGGTGTTTGCGGTCGGCCATGTAATACGACATGACGCCCACTGTGATGGCACATAAGTAGATCACAATGTTGGCCAGCAACTGCAAAACAGAACAGCACCATCATGACATGACAAACGAGCCTTCCTCACCTAGCATCTGCTTCTTTCAGACCACTACTGTATTTATTGGCAGATATAATCCTGTAATATTTTTTAAATCAGCCGCAAAAGGGGCAGTACAACAAATACTACCATTATGTATAAATGCTATATTTATTTGTATTTGTCAATGTTTTTAAATCGACACAAAAAGGCAGTACAACAAATAGTACCATTATTTGTATATATAATTCTGAAAACATGATTAATCATCACGAAAATACAATAAAAATTGAATAACTAAATAAAAAAAAATATTGTAATGGTTTTAAATTAGCACAAAACGGCAGTACAACAAATAGTACCGTTATGTATATAAATACCATATTCATCAGCAGAAATAATTTAGAAAACATGATTAATCATCTTCATGGTTTTGATTTTGGGGTGAAACAGATGAAATTGTTCTTTACAGGTTTCATGAGATTCACCTCTGTGAGCCATTGATCTCCAGGTTCTGTCTCTGTAATGTATTTGAATAAACTGCTTTCTGTGTTATGCCTCTCGGGGCTGCAGTTTGTACCAAAAACAGTCTTGCTGAGTAAGAAGAGCGAAGCACCTCGGCTGGACACCCACCTGCCGGCCCTTCTGGCCCCGTCACCATCTTATGACTGCAGTGACACAAACACCACTCAAGCAAATATCAGCTTACTATTTATGATCCATTAGCTGAATCTGATGAATTCATGTCCAGTCATATTTCATTCCAAAATCAACAGAAAATATCTTACACGATAGTATATCAAGAAGACCAGATTTTCTGCATTTTAACATTATTTTTATGACAATTAATCATATAAAGGCAAAACAACAAACCATGATGTGTAAATAATTTACAACGTAATTTCTTAAACTGTTGTAACGGTACTTGGGATAAAAAAAAATGTTTAATCGTCTTGAAAATAACTCGACATTGACCTGATGGTCTTTTGGTTCAGAGATTTAGCGTAATTCAGAGGATTTGTAAAGAAAC
Source organism: Labeo calbasu (assembly GCA_019740295.1). Taxonomy (NCBI): domain Eukaryota; kingdom Metazoa; phylum Chordata; class Actinopteri; order Cypriniformes; family Cyprinidae; genus Labeo; species Labeo calbasu. The sequence goes on along the minus strand of JAHKKF010528087.1, from coordinate 10,704 downwards.
CCTTCATGCAAGCCTAAATTCATGGCATGAAATAAAGGTCTGCGTCTGTTAATATCTGTTGCACCAGAAACGTCCACTCTTCTCTTAAAATGCAACACAGAACCATTTTGTTCTCAAGTGGAGACCAAAGGGCAACTCTAACATATGACATTATCCACTCGCACAGCCCTTCGTCTGAAAAGTTCTTTCTCTTCCTTAGAAAAGAAATGTGATCGATTGTACACTATGTCAAAAATGTTAAACAAACCCAAAAAATGAACAAGGCACGAATGTGATCTGAATGTCCAGCTGACTCATGATTTGATGCCTTTGATTGTGAACATATCTATTTTTTCGTTAGTCAGCTGGTTAAAAGTTAAAAATAAAGGTTTTCACAGTCACTGAAAAATCATAGAAGAACATTTCAATAATCTAAAAAGCCTTTTCATGGATGTAAGTAAGCTTTATTTAGATTGTAGCATGTGAGATCTGGTGCAATTGCAACATGATTTATAAAATAATAATTTTATGGTGACACTTTGCAATAAGATTCCATTCGTTAATGTTTGTTAATGTATTAATGAACACACAGCATTAACTAATGTTAACAAACAACTTGTGATTTTATTGCATTAGTAAATGTTGAAATTAACATGAACTAAGATAAATAAATGCTGCAGAGTTCTTAGTTCATGTTAACTAAATAGTTAAACAATGAACCTTATTGTAAAGTGTTCACAATTTTATGACTAAAGCTTTAGTTCAGTTTGGACTTCATAGTACCATATAAACAAACTATTCTAACTAGCATTATTAATTAGTATTAATTAGTACAGTGTCATGCATTAAATCTAATGATCTAATTAAATCTGTTTTAACACCGTTGACACTTTACAATAAGGTTACATTTGTTAACATCAGTTAACTACATTAGTTAACATGAACTAACAATGAAAGTTAATGTTAGTTTCAATGTTGAAAAGTTATCTGTTAATACTATTTAATGGACAATGAACAGTTGTATTTTCATTAACCAGCATCAGCCAAAATTAATAAATACTATAACAAATGTATTCCTCATTGTTAGTTAATGTTAGTTAATGCAGAAACTAAAGTGTTACCTTACTATCAATTTTTTAATAGTACTAACTAACTGGTACGTCCTATACCAAACATTGGCAAGTAGCTTATGGACAGATAGATAAATAGATCTACAAGGCTTGCATCTACATGGCTTTTCAGGATGTATTCCCTTCATGTGACTGAGAAAAGTACAAATTTATTTAATCTTATTGATTTAAGATCTAAATGACTGAGATTATTTATAAAAGAGAGTCAAATTTTCATGCAGCCTTTAGACTACAAAGCCTGTTTGTTTGATGCTAAAAATTGTTGTCATTGAGTCTTTCACGTTCGCAGGATTTAGCACCAGTTGAATTGGGCTTTGATCAGAAACCTCAGGAGGAACTGAGAGATGATATGAACCATTCATATACACTCTTAAAAATAAGGCTTCCAAAATGTTCTTTTCTTTTCTCAGTGATGCTTGTGAACCATTGGCCAAAGAACCTTTCAATGGTCAGTTTTTAAAGAACCACGTCTTCCACTATACTTACAAAAATGAATGTTCTTTATCAGCATCAGTGGTCCCATGAGGAACCTTTAACATCTACGATGCCGTTTAATTCAACAAATGGTTCTTTATAGTTGAAAAGGGTTCTTTAGATTATTAAAATGTTCTTCACACTTAGCAAAAATGGTTCTTTTAAGAACTGACCACTCATAGGCTCTTTGGGAACCAAAAATGGTTACGGCATCACTGTGAAAAACCTCCTTTTGAACCTTTTGTGGAATGTAAAGGTTCCATTGATTTTTAAAGGTTCTTCATGGAATCGCAGATGCCAGTACAGAACATCATGATCATTTGAATCTCTCAAGATCCGTCTTCACTTCTCCAAACTCCTGCCATCTTTTCCATAATTTTTCTCACCTGTCTTCCAAGAGCCGCCCCCTGAATGTCCTCCTGCTGCTGCTGGGCAATAGTGACGCCCAGGACGAGGGTGTGCACGCCGCAGGACACGGCCGTGATGAGCACTATGGGGGTCAGCCGCAGCGGCAGCGTCAAAAAGAAGGAAAAGCTAAAAAAGGCCTGCCAGCCCACCGTGTCGCTGGGCTGATGGAAGCGGGCGAAGTTCAGTCCTAGGTAACAGAAGATCTGGGCCGCTATGAGCACCCATAAAGCGTAGGGCACTAGACGGCGGGTCACGCGGTCCGGGAGCAGGCCGTACCGGCACAGCAAGTACAGCACGATGTCCGCCGCCAGTCCCACCGACGCCACGGCCACAGAGGCCAGCTTATCGCTCGTGTAAAGCACAGTGCACATCACAATGACGTAGCAGTCGAAGAGGGCCGCGAACACCACCAGCACCAGCAGGGTCTCGTGCCGCTGCCGGCGGAAATAGGTCTGGTAGAGGTTCTCCAGAGAGTCTGGCGCGAAGGTCAGACGCATGAACCGCGGCAGACACAGGCAGCAGCCGGAACTGCGCACCGTCACCTCGTGGGTGCGCCCGACCGCCTGCCCGGGGTCAGAGGGCAGGGTGACCGAACAGTCCGCCGAATATTCCGCAGAATACTCGGGCTCGGAAAAGGCCCGGTTCCGAGGCATCCTGGGGCGTTGGGTTGTAAAAAATGCTCTAAAAACTAACACTCCGTGTGGGTTTTAACGCAAACGTGTTCGCCAATGTCCAAACCTGAGATCAGATCCGAAGCGGCCACCTGATTGTCATGCCTGGCATGTTTAGACGCCAAATCAGATCTCGCACGCATGTTCGTGGCATTGGCCCCCGCCAGCGCCTAGAGACGCTCTGGCACTTGGGATGCGCTTCTCGAACAAATGCCCCCAGCTACACGCCTTTGTTTTTCTGAGGTCTGTACAGACAAGTCTCAGCAAGTTGACATGAAGGCGACAAAAAGGATATGGGAGCTGTTTACACATCCATCAGCCTCTCTGTTTCCAATCCAGGATCCAGTCTCGGTGTCCACCAGCGCTCACTGTGGGTTTCCATGGTGAATCCTCGCATGGATGAAGAACATCAGGACTCAGGAAGGAAGCGATACGACCACAGAACGCGATGTTTCGCCCCAGATCGGCATGTCACCCTGTGATAAGCAAAATAAAACCCGAATGGCAGCTTAGATTGAGAAAACAGACGCGATCGTGATCGGAGAGCGTATCGTGGCCTGACACAGTCTGTTAAAATGTATTTCTCTTCCTGTGCATTATCGGCGCGTACAGGATTCACGCAGGAAATACATGTTGCGCTCCCGTGCCATATGAAATATGGAAATGCATCTAACAATACACCACTACCGCCTTCTGTTGTGACTAGAAATGGTGCATATCCTCACATTTTCACTACTGAAATCACCACAAGACGTGCAAATCAAGATTTTCGCAGAGGTTCAGTGATGAAAACGTGGATCTCTCTTCAGACTGTCCGTATCTTATGGAAATGCAGCGCTGTCTTTATCCGTAACGTATCCATATAACACAACACGGTCCGATCTGTGGCTCCCTCGAAGATGTAAAGTGTGACAAGGAGCAATTTCAGAATCACCCGTGAAACACATGAAAATCCACCGTATGCTCGATTCGAAGGCTTTTTCCACCAAAAGTCATTAATAATCAGGCGACTTCACGTTTCATGGATGAAAGAAGGAGATACTGGCACAGCCTTCAGTTCCGCTACCCTGACAGACGAGGTCTGACACTAGACAAACCTGACTTTTCATTGAGTCTGTGTATATATACGGAGAGATCCAGTCGTTCTCACTTTCTAGATGCAAACGAACGTGATGTCCGATTCGCCGAGGAATTGTTGTTTTGAGTCGGTTCTCATTAGTGATTCAAACGAACCGATTCTTAAAGCTTTCGTGGATCATTTGATTTGAGTGGAGAAAGTTATGTTTGAGCGAAGCTAACATATAGGTTACATATGTAACGTAAGCACGCTATTTATAATTCGCAATCAAAAGCATATCGTTAAATAGCAGTACTTGTATTATTGTAGTATTTCCCTTCACCAGTTCAACTGTAAAGGAGAGCTTAAGGCATAACTGTCATGTTGTGAGCTCAATCTGTGTAATGTAATAATAAAAAAAGCAGGACGTAAAATGACTTTTCAACAATGACTCGTTTGAATCGATTCTCTAAATCGAATGTTTCGAGCGAACCGATTCGCTTGAATGAATCAGACTTATCAACGCTACAAACGAAAATTACCAATCGTACTATGGCGACTGCCCGCTACATGAATATTCATTCGATTGTGCTGACGTATCTTTGGAAGCGGCCAATCAGGCGGCCTGCTTAATATTCATAAGCTTGGCCTTTTTTATAGTAGGATTGGTAAATTCGCGTCCCTGGCACCCCCTCCTTTTACACCCCCTTTCGTGGGCACGGTTTGTGCAACAAGGACACGGGCCAGCCTATGTCAACCGCTAAAAATATGCAGCCCATCTCATTACAAAATAGTGAGTTTTTATGGATAAATAATGCAGCACTGTTAGGCATTTTCAATGTATTCTTCACAAAACTGTCAACACCCTCAATGTAAACAAAGCGAGAGAATAATAATTAATTTGCTAAAATAATTCACATGTACAGCATAAATGCACCTGTTTTAGGTTCTAGATCTAAGAGAAGTTATGAGAAGTTATGAGGTAACATAAAATCAAACAATAAAGTCTGTAAATGTATATTTACCCAGATCTCTCTCTCCCACAAACACACACACACACACACACAAAGAGAAGTTGCTTTACCACAGTAATGGCTAAATTTATGGCTGTTTGGATAGCTGCGGACCAATATCTAGCTCTAGGCGTGTTCAAGGAGGGTTGGGTTAACTTTTATCATAATAACGTTACATAAAATGACATGTTTTGTCTATTGTTAAAGCCGACACTGACTGTCTGACACCGGATGCCTCCGCTGACATCACCTCAGGGTCATATTGATTATTCCACTGAAACCCTGTATTGAACAAGTAATCAATAGTCAGACAGCTGACCTTTATAAAGCATAGATAGAACACATCAACATCACATCATGCCTGACAAACACATCACATCAACTCACACTACTCAACCATGAATGTGACATCACATTATCACCGAGCAAACCTTCTCTGCGAACAGGAGTCACTTCGTAGGCCTAATGTACCGACCGTGCTGTTCACCTGAGCGCTGTTTGCGGTAATTAATATATATTCCCAGGCTCTTGTTGCTAAGTACACAAAGAGAACCTGAGGGAGAGCGGGAGCGTGGTAATTATTAAATTCGCTCTGCCTCAGAGGTTCATAGGGGAACAATTATCCAGTACTTCATTATACATGTGGAAGTTTGGGACTTTAAAGCTTCAGGGAAAAGAAGAGTGACCTTTTAGCACCTCGTTTAGTCATTTTCTCTTCTGCTCCACTTCTGGTACAAGCATTGCCCAATTTTATGTTAAAATTCACGTCATAAGATGTTTTATTTAAATACTGCCGTATGAAACTGTGCAAAAAGGCTCCTTGGAGGGCGAACAACAGGGGGTTAATATATTAGTCTCTAACATTGTGCTTCTGGGTTGTTGTAAATTATGTTTCTTAAATGCTGATGTTGCTCCACGGGTTCCCAGAAAACAGGGTTTTGTTTTTCTCTCTGCCTCTCTCTGAAAAAGAAAATGAAAATAAAACTTACTTTGACAATGTGCTTTACATTTTTGGCTGTTTTTTTAAATTGAACTAAAAGCCTGAGGAGTAACTTTGAAAATGAGACAAAGTAGAAAGAAAAAAGAAAGAAAGAATTGTGGCTAAGCAAGTGATTCCAAAAATACTTTTAAATATGTAAATAATAAATAAAAATGAATAGCTTTCTAAGATGTAAAACAATGTAACAGTAAAATATTTTAAAAGAAACAACTGTCTCTAAACTGTCTTTCTTTAAGGGTAAGAAAATGAATGCTGTAGTAAACAAGAGTAAACTCGTTAAAAGTAGTGAAAAATGCATGTAAGCAGATTAGATTTTTATTTTTCACTTTCCATTTGTATATAACACCACTTTGTGCTACAAACATGTATTTTATGCATATAATGTTAATATAGACATTTTCCTGGCAGCTGCCTTTCTGCTTTTCAGCTTAATAGCAGCTTTGACAATTTAAAGTCTCAGGTTGCCATCTAGAGTAGATTAGTATTCTGCAGTAAATCAATATTAAAGACTAGTTTTGTAAACATATACAATATCTTTTTATAATTTAAGTCATATGTTAGTTAATTTGTTTATTTTTACATTTTGATATTGTATTTTAATTATATTTATTATTTACTTAAAGTATTAAATAAAGTCTTTTCTGCTCACCAAGCCTGCATTTATTTGATTCAAAGTACTGGAAAAACAGTCAAATTTTAAAATATTTTTACTATTTAAAATTACTTTTTCTATTTGACTATATTGTAAAATGTAATTTATTCCTGTGATCAAAGTGAAATTTCTAGCATCATTACTTCAGTCTGCAGTGTCACATGATCCTTTAGAAATCATTCTGATATGCTGATTTGCTGTTCAAGAAACATTTATTATTATTATTACAGTATTATCAATATTTAAAATGGTTGAGTACAAGCATTTATCTGAAATAAAAAGCTTCTGTAACGTAATACACTATACCATTCAAAAAGTTGGAGACAGTATTTATTATTATTATTATTTTATTATTATTATTTTTTAAAGAAAAGATAGAAATTAATCCTTTTATTTAGCAAGGATGCTTTAAACGGATGAAAAGTGATCATAAAGACATTTATAATGTTACAAAATATTTATATTTCAGATAAATGCGGTTCTTCTGAACTTTCTATTTAAAGAAACTTGAAAAAAATTCTACTCATCTGTTTTCAACATAATAATAATAATACAATTAATTATGTTTTTGAGCAGCAAAACAATATTAGAATGATTTCTGAAGGATCATGTGACTGGAGTAATAATGCTAAAAATTCAGCTTTGAAATCAGAAGCATAAAGTACATTTTAAAATATATTTAAATAGAAAGCAGTTCTTTTAAATAGTAAAATATTATGTTTTTCCTGTACTTTGGATCAGATAATTTTCTTTAAAAAGCATTAAAAATCACTTCAGTGACTCAAACGAGTTCGTTCAAACTTGTAGTTGCAGTTTTACTACACTTATTACGGTTGCGCGTATGACGCCATGCACGCAGGCGCGTAGGATGTGACGCTCTGCTGACGTGTATCTAGGGAAACAGAGGAAGTAGATGGTGGTTCTTTGACAAATGTTGTGAGAGATCCAGTGGGAAATAACAGTGGCATGTCCACCAAACACTGGAATAACTGGAGTAAGAGACTGGAGCGCGTCCACAGACACAGGTGCAGTGACTCACACCGACACCGACGCGCTAACTCACAACTCGAGCCTGAGAGATAGCGAACAAAGACAGCAGACGCTCACACATAAACGGAACCGAATGTATTGGTGCAATGATGTTTATATCCCGTTATACGAATGAGTCTCTGTAGTGTAGGATGTGCCGTGTTGTAATGACAGGGATTGTGACTGGAATGTAGAGCTGAAGGGATTAAGGTGCAGATGGAGCTACAGTGAATGAAAACACAGAGAATCCAGTGTTTATATTGCTAAATAACGACATATAATGATGTATGTAGATGTGTTTATAAGTCCCTGTGATGTAACTGAAGGGAGTCTGTCTATAAAAGTGTATACTATCAGAAAGAAGATCTCAGACAAACTGTATTAAATGAATAGTTCACTCGAAAACAAAAAAATGCTGAAATTTCCACATCCTTAGGCCATCTAGATGAGTTTGGTTCTTCGCAGAAACTGATGTGAAGCAATTTAACATCACTTCCTCACCTCTGTAGTGAATGGGTGCCGTCAGAATGAGAGTCCAAACAGCTGATAAAAACATCACAGTAATCCACACTACTGCACTCCATCAACTAATGTCTTGTCTTTAAACTCTTTTGGACTGTTTCAATAGAAAGCAGTGCTTGATCTGTGTATGTGTCTTGCTTGATTCAGACTAGATGACTTTTTCACTGGAGAAAGCAGTATTATAGACAGATATTATATTAATAATGTCATTGTTTATTGCAAACACGCAGCTAGTGGAATACTTGCATTGCTTGTGAATCATTGCGATGTTTTTATCAGCTGTTAATCTGACGGCACCCATTCACTGCAAAGGTTTGATTTTTTTTTTTGTGCTTAAAAAAGATTAAGCAGGACACATTCTAATATACAAAAAAAGTAAAGCTATATTAAACATATTATTTTGATGCTTGAAATTCCCATTCAATTCAAATTATACACTACTACAGAAATACTAAAAGTTGTATGGACAATGATATTGATGACCACTAATTCCAAAGAAAATGTTTTGATTAGAAAAAACAAGAAAATAGGGAAATGTATAATATTTCCTAACAAAATGTCAGTTCAAACCGCTCCTATGTTCCCTTAATTTGACTATATTGTGATTACTAAAACATTATATCCATTGGTAGAAAATGAGAGTTTAATATTTCATCCAATGATGATGGGGATGAAAATGTAAAGTAGGACTGTCCCCTCAGCAGAGCTTAACCACTGGAGTGTTGTCTGTGCTACAGCTCTTTAGTTGTGCATTGGTTTTGTGTAACTGTGTGTAACAGTCAGTAATTTCCTTTCAGACCAGAGTCCAGAGATCACAGCGCAGCATGGGTAAACGAAGAGCGCCTGAGCTGTACAGAGCCCCCTTCCCTCTCTATACTGTGAAAATCGACCCCAAGACGGGCCTGATCATCACAGCTGGAGGAGGTGGCGCGTCCAAGACCGGGATCAAGAATGGAATGGTACAGTCTCTAACAAATATCAGCAGCCTTTCAGAAATGACTTACATGGCCATTCACATGTGCAAAGTTGCTTGATTACACAATCACAATTAATTAATCAGTCAACATAATAACATATTTGTCATTTATGGTCTTTACATAGGATGTATAAGGTTTTATTATAATGGTGCAACATAGAATCAGGTGCTTTATATTCTTGAATCAACCAAATTATGAATAGCCTTGTCTGGCTTCAGATATTCAAATAGATGATTTCAGCTGTGAATGATTATGTTATTTTATAGAAAAATGATATTTGTTAAGGACAATAAATGGTTTTATTTAGAAGCACTTTTATTTGCAAAATGTTATGCAGTTTCATCAAAAGTGATTGTGAGTCTGCATGTATTATTATGTATAACAATATTACTATTGTACAGTAGAGTGGCCTTCTTAAAATAATAACAACAAAAACGATACGTTTATTACAACATCACATTGTTTGAGAAATATCACAATTATTTTTTCCCTATTTAATTTAATTTTACACAGTAAACCTGTGTTGTGCAGTACGTTGTTTGCCAAAAAATGAAAGGAATTGTTCAGACTTCATTTGATTACATTTCAAAAGATTAATTAAATTAGGTTTTGTGCATTGATTTAATTACAACAGGTTTTTGATTAGGGCTGTCAGTCGATTAACATTTTTTTGATGTTTTGATTAATTAATCTAATTAATGGCTAAATAAATTTGACTGAAAATACCCACAAAAGATTACTAAAAAGCTATCTTTGTATTAAATGAGAAAGTATCAAGTAGACATTACAAATTGTAGCTTTAAAAAGAAATATTTCATTTGATTTAGCATAAAATTTATTACACATAAACTTTAGGCTGCAACGGCCTAACGTGAACTATGGAACATAAAAGAAGATAATTTGAGAAACCTCTGTTCATGCGATGAAAGTCATTGGTAACCAAAACAGCTTTGTTACCAACAGTCTTCAAAATACCTTATTTTATGTTCTACAAAAGAAGGGGTTGAAACAACATGAGGGTGAGTAAATGATGACAGAATTAAAATTTTTTGGGTGAACTGTCCCTTTAATGTTTTTATTTTTATTATTATTGTTCATGTAAAATAAGAAACTCAGTCTGCTAGCAGGTGGTGGTAAATGTCTATATGAGTCATTCATTCGATTCATTCAAATGGCTGATTCATTCAAGGAATGAAATAAATGGCTGTCTTTATGAATGGGCCTTTGAATCATTGGTTCATGTGATTTGTTCAAAACTCGGATTCATTCAGAAACTAAACACCGCTGTGTTGCTCAGAGAAGTGCAACAACTCTGCTATGGCTTCAAAGGTAATATGTTCTCTGCAAAAATTGAGCAAAAACACGTAATATTGTGTTTAAAATATAACACAATATCAACTTCTTACTTGCTGTACTGTTGTATAAAATCACATTTTAGCTCATGATAGATCAGGACAAAATCAGCACTTGTGTCATTTTGCTCTTGCAGCCAGTGTGATATGTGATATACACTACCGTTCAAAAGTTTGGGGTCAGTACATTTTTATTGTTTCTTTTTTTTTTTTAAAGAAATTAATACTTTAATTCACCAAGGATGTATTAAGTTAATAATTAAAAGTTTATTAAAAGTTAATAATAAATAATTTACATTGTTATAAAATATTTATATTGTCAATAAACACTGTACTTTTTAAACTTGTTATTCATGAAAGAATCCTGAAAAAAAAAAAAAAATCACAGGTTCCAAAAATATTTGGCAGCACAACTGTTGATATTATCCAACATTGATCAT
>JAHKKF010528080.1:0-22629 GCA_019740295.1 Labeo calbasu | reverse complement strand
AGATTCACTTCATTAAAACCCTGGAGCTGCGTGGAGTACTTTTATGATGGATGGATACACTTTTATTAGACTTCAAATTTTCAACAGCCATTCACTGCCATTATAAAGCTTGGAAGTGCCATGACATTTTTAATATAACTCAGTTTGTATTCATCTTGAAGAAGAAAGTTATATACACTTAGGATGGCTTGAGGGTGAGTAAATCATGGGGTAATTTTCATTTTTGAGTGAACTATCCCTTGAAGTATTAGGTCATTCAGACACTTTTCACCATTTTTATAAATATTGTGAATTTGGACATGCTCTTTTCACGTATCATTTTTCACCTACTTGTAGAGAAGTACGCAGCCAATGACTATTTTCAAACAGGTTTCCCAAACACTCCCCGTTTTTCCATTGGTAGAACAAACAGAGAGCCCCGTCCCAATCTCACGTCACTGGCTGCACTGTTGCTGTGTCAGGCTGGCTGCACAAACAAACAGACCAATGTTTTGATAGAGCCGCAGAGAAATATTTACATTTTCCAGGATAAGCGACCTACAAATGGGTTACTTGTATTACAAAGTTAATATGGGACAAATAGAAAACCCACAGCTATAAACCATTAGATGAATGGTTACTGGATCAAGTTATATATGAACACATCAAATTCCAGTTACACAGTCTGTGATCTCACAGGAGAAGAAAAGAGATAAAAGGAGAGGACAGGAAAAAGAGCAAGACTGAATGTGTGTGTGCGTGTGTGTACCCATACATGGAAAGGTGGGGGTGAAGAATGGGAGGAGAGAGAGGAAAGAAAAAAGAGAGGAGGGGAAAGAGAGCATGAAAGAGAGGTGTCTTGATCTGTAGTGCACATCTCCACAAACCCCGTCCTGCTGTCTACCATCACAGCAAGGTAAGAGTGAGCTGTTCACTAGCATGTGATCCACTGTCTGTTTCTCTGTGTGTGTGTGTGTCCGGCGCTCATGCCGGCTGCTGTGGCAAAGGTTAAGACAAGGGTTGCTTTTCTGCTTCTCCACTTTCCGGCTGAGCCTCTATACCACAACCTTCCCACACTCCTCTTCTGCAGGTTTGACGTCTCTTTGACGAACAATGCTGCGACGCTTGAGTATTTTAACATATGTGCTGCCCTTAACAGTTATTTAACTATTTTTCCCCTCTTCTCATTCATTTCTTACTCTAAACTCTGCCCGCGTGGTTTTTGCGTCTGTATGCGACTGAAATGCAAGATTCCTGACCTCTTTCTGCAGTACAAGCTCACTGTGGCTTCATAATTGCTCTCCCTGCAAGTTTAAGCTTAAGTGGCAAAAAAGCCGCAAGCTCTTTTCTTTGGCACTTTTCCGTCTCCCCTGGTTTTATTGTGTCTCGTTCGTGCTGGGAGCGGAGATTTGCTGTGTCTGTTGGATGTTTGAGAAACGTGTGTATTTTGACACTGCGCTGGAGAGGGCAAACAGAGGGAGGTTTGCTTTAGGTCAGTGTCATGCAGCATCTGCAACCTCTGGCAAGTGCGGGGCAGCACAAAATGCATCTGCCAGAATTTTGTAAAAGGTTTGATTTAATTTGACAATCCGAGATCGACATAATAGGGAAAACGTGGGATGTTCCTCTTGCACGCATGCAAAATGTCAGCCCAGAAGAGAGATCAAAATATTTATAAAAAGGTTTAATAGTCAGCGGATGATGTTTGGGAACGGTGACTCCGCTAGATAAGACAAAGCTTTGTTTCTTCAGTGCTTTGCTGGGTCTCCCACGAACAAACAAATCTGTTTGTACTGAGGACAAACATTAATGAGCAATTGCAGCACGTTACAGTCGCTTTCAAACACGAATCCTGACAAGCTGCAGTAAAACGGCCAGATTACCTTTTCTGGTAAATGCCACATCTGCTGTTCACAGCCTTTTTTGTGTCACGTTTACACATCAGCGCCATCAGTGCTGTTAAAACTTTGTCTTGCCATTTGGTGGAAATGGCTTTTAAACAGCTACGCCACAAATCTAGAATCTCAAACTGGTCCAAGATCTGTTGATCTGCCTCCATCTACCCATATGGAGAAAAGCTCTTTTGTTTCAATATGAAAAGATAATGATTTTCATGTGGTGCGACCAAAACCATGAAAAACAAAACATAAAACAGGAAATGATGTCATGGATACGACCCCTGCACACCCTTTTGAGTGAGCCAAGGTTTTAAAATATCGAATTATTTAACCTTTTTTTATAAGAAAAAAAGATTAGTTCAGGTTTTAAGTGTCATGTGGTGCAACTCCCTAAAACACAATCATATTTATGAATAAATAAATAATTAAAAACATTTTTAGCTCAAAAATGATTTTTAAAAATGTTTTTTACCTGATGGTTACACCACATGACATAAAGGTATAGTTCACCCAAAATTTTGTTATTAATTACTTAACCTCATGTCGTTCCAAACCCATAAGACCTCTGTTCATCTTCAGAACACAAATTAAGATATTTTTAATGAAATCTGAGAACTTTCTGACCCTGCATAGACAGCAACACAACTGACACGTTCAAAGTGGTTCAACCGTAATGTTATGACTCTATGAGAATACTTTTTGCATGCAAAGAAAACAAAAATAACTTTATTAAACAATTTCTTCTCTTCCGTGTCGGTCTGTGACACGCTGAGTCATGAATGCCCTTCAAAGACTGACATGGAAGAGAGGAAATTGTTGAATAAAGTTGGATTTCATCAAAAAATCTTTTTTTTTGATTGTGTTCTGAAGATGAATGAAGGTATTACAGGTTGAAATGACACAAAGGTGACTAATTAATGACAGAATTTTCATTTTTGGTTGAACTATCCCTTTAAGGGAAGACACCAGGTGAATGTGGTTAAAATCCATATACTTCTCCAGTTGATTTATTCAGAGTACGAGTTTTCTGAAATGTTGTTTAAGTATGCAACTGAAACATCATCTAATTAAATATTCACAAATTTGCAAACATTTCCAGAACATAAACCACAACATTGGCATTGGATAGAGACAGTTTCAAATTCCTCATTTCATTTTGTTGATATATTAGAAATAAGGATTTTACGTAGGATCTCTTTTCATCTCTTCATAAATATGAAAAAAACTGCCAGAAAGAAAATTTTCATCTTGTATTTTTAAATAAAAGGCAAATGATATATTAACAAACTCCTCTATAATATTCAGAATATATATAGGAATAAAATAGTACAATTTGGTGTATGTAAGTGCTTCTGAAGTGGATATTTCTGGCACAGTGCAGGAGAAAAAAAGCAGCTTTTAAAGATGTGTTGTAACCAAAACTGTTTATTTTGCATGTTTTCTCGAAAGAAAATTGACCAGTGCTTGTAAAACCAGTGCATGGAAAAAAATGTTTTAGTTTGAAGTTTAAATTTTCTTTAAAAAAAAATTCTAAAACCATCTATAATCAACATAAAGACATATTGCATCTCCACCTCTGCAAATTTGAAATTGGCTCCACAACCTCTTAAATGCTCAAACCATTAATGTTATGGATTTTGCTCACAAATAGCATCAATGTTGAGCTTTTCCAGCGATGTTACGCTGGCAAAATGCCAAGGCTCATTTGATGGCATTTCTAGTCACACTATTCATCTCAAAAGTGAAAAATGCAGTTGGAAAAGGCTGAACGCACAAGAAAGCGCTGTGACACTTCAGTTTTTCCAAAAGATGCGGAAACCTGATCTGTCAAATATAGAAAAAAGACTCTGAGTTTGAAGAAAAGGAAAGGAAACCACTAAAGGAGTGCAAGTTCAGTCCTCGCTCGTAAGATTTTATCCATGTCCCATTGAACCTGCGGTCCAGCCGGCTTTAAAACAAGAAGCGTTTAACTGCTTTCTCACTCCAGAACTATGTCCATTAGACATGAGGTCATTTCTGGTGACTCAAGATCTCTCTCCTCATGGATCCTAATATATCTGTTCATCATGAGCACTATTATAACCCAGCTTTTTCTCAATAACATCAGAGTCACCCTCTCAAATATATAAAATATTATATTATATATATATAGATATATACCAACCTAAACCTACATTAATGACTCCAAACTTTAACAGGCGAGCATAAAAATACCAGAAGCGGGAACGCGGTGAGTCTGTGTCTTTGATCTGCTGCTCTGTCATATGATCGTGGCTTGTTATAAACTATGGGGATCCAGTGGATGGGGCCACAGCAATAGTCTGAGCCTGCGGTGATGAACTTCTGCCCTTTGTCGCTTCGCCTCTTTATTAAGAGACAGTGGCAGACAGTGAAGATCCCTATATCTCATGCAGTCACGCTGTAAACCTTCTGCCGAGGTCTAAGCTGGAATTGCGTAATACGTTCAACACTCAATCACAGGGTGTGTGGGATGAAAATAACTCAGTCACACAACCCTTGCTGTTATGTTATTTTAATTTAGTCGGAATAAACGGCAAGCCTAGGGTTGTTGTGAAAAGACGAGGTCAGCTGGGATGGGGCTGTGGGGTTCTGGGTAAATCTGTGCCGTGGTGATGTTGAGTTCATCACACATGCCTTCAGCAGCTGTTAATTATGTTTTATTTAAAGCATCTGAAGTCTAAAGTTTTATTGAACTGACTTGGATTTGCAGACTCTTTGCCAGTCTGGCTTTGAAGCGATAGTTCACACAAAAATGTACTCACCCTCATGTTGTTCACCCTCATGTTGAAACTTTTGAGAAACATAAATTAGATATCTTGAATGTTTACACTACTCTTTTTCACACAGTGAGTATAAAAGGGGGATCTGGGCTGTCAGCTTTCAAAAATCACAGAAAAGAACCATAAAATGTCAGAAATGTAACAACCTTTATCAAAACTGGGTTTCAGTGAGTCTTCACAAGCAGTTTTTTTCCTCACAGCGGGGGGGAAAAAATGACATGTCCTTGGCATAATGGGCGCCTGTTAAAATGGCATGTCAAGGCATGTCAGTGACATCCAGTGTCAACCAGTTTATGCATGTCAAAAGTTCGCCATTACCTTTAAACCTGGTGCGGCACATCTTGCTCCTCCATATGGCGGTTTTGTGCCTCTTTGGAGATGGAAAACCAGCCCAGTCTCAATTCACATTAACTGTATGCAAAGAAGTGCTTAGTACATTTATCAAAAACATATTTTTTGTTGTTGAACAAAAGAATTGTATTCATAACAACAATTTTCGGACTACCTGTCCTTTAAAAGGTGCACCCCAAAAATTTAAATTTCCTGTTTACTCACCCTCAGGCCATTCAAGATGTAGTTTACGTTTTCTTCAGTAGCACAGTAAAGATGATTTATAACTGAAACCGTGGTCCTTGGTCATTCAAATTGCAAGTCAATAGCTACTATCACTTTAAGAGTAAAAAAAAAAGCAGATACAAAAACACAAAATTAACACCCAAGGCACCTGATGATATATTTAGCAAAACGAAAACTGTGTAAGAAACTGAACATTATTTACAACATTATTACCTGTAATACCTAGCCTCGGACAAACGGTCTTTACACGCTGCTGCGAACTGAAGCCTTTGTTGTTTACAACAGGAACATCAGTACAGTCATCCAGGGTAAACAAACGTAAGTACCAATTTGATGAACAACACAATACAGTTGTAAAATGTCTTTCTAAACCCAAGCCTGCAAAAACCATCTACAAAAACTTCTAAAACCATCTGCACTCGCGTCCACTTCTCTGTTGTAAACATCAGCGTCAGTTCACAGCCGCGCATGCGTCATGAGCGCGCGTTTGCCTGAAGCCCATTAGCACTGAACTGCCGTAAAAATTACCGGAACGACTTTACCGGTAAAAACAAAAGTAAGCTGTTCACACTTTTTGTCGGTAAAGAACCAGTCACGCATCGGTTTTACATTACCGGTAAATTCTGTTATATCATTAACCAGAAATGAAGGTTAAAGTAAACAGCTGCGCTTCCTGGTGTAGTGTTTGTAAACATTTAGGACACCCGGTCGTCTTTTTACCGGTAAATCACCATTCACACATCGGTTTCAAATTACCAGTAAATTCTGGGACATCATCCAGAAAGGACGTCTAAACGGCTGCACCTTCTAGTGTTGTGTTTGTAAATAATGAGGGGTGTTTTTGTTGCTATGTTCATTTTTGTGTCAAACATTCACATTCATGCAGCTGCTTCTGGCCCGGAGACATCGTATTAGACAACTTCAAACCAAACTACACAGCAGGAGTAAATGCGTCATCTGCGTCAAAATGTTATGATCGACACAGAATAGACGTCTTATGTCAGCCCTTTCTTAACTTTTACGTGCTCATACCGGTAATCTCATTCTGCGTCCCCACAGAGGAGACTACCGGGAATTTACTTGTTTACCAGTATTTTTGAAAAGGTCCTTTTCACACATGATCTCTCAGAGGGAACCCGGGTATTAAGACTTGTATAGCTTAATATAAGTGAACGATGTAGCTATCTTACCTAAATATGTAGTACAAATCCCATGAAAGATTTGCGTTATTTAAAAAATCAACATCGTTTTATACGTATCTTGGACTATAGAGGGGTGCCATTATTTTGATTACATTGCACTCAGTGAGCTACTGGCACTGAGCTACGGGATTTTTCCTGCAACAAAACTCGGAATATACAGCTAGGAAAATAAAATACTGGTACGATGACCACAGCTACTGAAAGAGCTTACAGATAGATAGATAGATCGATATAAGCGTAGGCTTAAAGCAAATGCCATACCATCGATTTTCCCCACAAAACGCACTCTGATATCAAGTGAAATCCGCACTTATAAACTCCTTCATGGGCTGCGGCGTCATGACAAGCAGCGGCGTGTTTATATCTTTCCCTGCTGAAAAAATAGCTAAAACCAGCCTTGGCTGGTTTAAGGTGGTTGTTCCAGCTGGTCTTCCAGCCTGACTAGCCAAGACCAGTCTGGCCAGCCAAGGAAGTGGCCAAAACCCCTCTAAAACCAGCCTGCTGACCAGCTAAAACCAGCCATCCAGCTTAGGCTGGTTTTAGCTGTTTTTTTCAGCAGGGTTGTAAGCTCTTTCAGTAGCTGTGGTCTACTAAAAGCCTCAAAGGCATTAGAGCTAAAGTGGAGAGAACACAGACGTGGGTCTTTAGGAAGTTTTATGGCATCTTCCCATTCTTTCCACGTCTTCTTATTGCTAGGAAAGCAGTGAAGAAATGCATTGCTTCTCTTGTTGCCCTCCGACTGAAAATTGCAACCAAAAGCCACATGATGTGGCATCATATCAGTGTTTTATTTTCCAAGTTGTGTATTCTGAGTTGTGTTGTGGTAAAAAATAGCAACAGATCGTGCAGCTCTACATAATCAAAATAATGGCACCCCCTATCCAAAATATATATAAAATGATGTGGATTTTTAAAATAACATAAATCTTTCATGGGCTTTCTACTACATATTTTAGAAAGAGACATTTACGTTATATATTAAGCCATACAAGTCTTAATACCCAGGATTCCCTTTTAAAGGGTTATTCCACCCCAAAATGAAAATTTTGTCATTAATCACTTACCTCCATGTTGTTCCAAACCTGTAAAATCTTCGTCTTCAAAACACAATTTAAGATATTTTGGATGAAAACCAGGAGGCTTGTGACTGCCCCATTGACTACCAGGTAAATGACTCTGCCAAGACCCAGAAAAGTATGAAAGACAGCGTAAAAATAGTCCATCTGCCATCAGTGGTTCAATCTGAATTTTATGAAGCACCAAGAATACTTTTTGTAGGCAAAAAACAAAAACAATTCTGTGTGGTGCAGCTGACACAGAACAGCATACGCAGTTTGTGTTCAGTGGATATTTTCTTCAAAGTGACACTATGCTGACGCGGAGATGAATTGTTGAATAAAACTGTTGATTTTTTTCTTTGCGTGAGTATTTTTGTCGCTTCATAAAATTCAGATTGAAGCACTGATGGCAGATGGACTATTTTGACGATGCCTTTCATACTTTTCTGGGTCTTGACAGTGGTATTTACCTGGTCGTCAATGGGACAGTGACAAACCTCCTGGTTTTCATCCAAAATATCTTAAATTGTGTTCCAAAGATGAACGAAGCTTTTACTGGTTTGGAACGACATGGGGGTAAGTGATTAATGACAAAATTTTCATTTTGAGGTGGAGAAACCCTTTTAACGGTAATTTACCGGTAATTAACCAGTAAAGTCTGTATGTGTGAAAGAGGCTTGAGGCTATGGATTACAGTTTATAATTTAGTAAATAATGTTTAGTTCTTACACAGACTGATAGTTTTGCTTTATAAGACCTCAATATATCGTCAGGAGCCACGGGGATTAATTTAAAATTTTTGCATCTTCTTATTTTAATTGCAATGGCCGTTGGCTTGCATTTTATTAATCACCAAAGATGGGCACAGCTAAAAATCATCTTTGGTGCTCTACTTAAGCCAAACGTCACCTGCATCTTGGATGTCCCTGAGAGTGAGTAACTGAACAGAAAATTGTCATTTTTGGGTAAACTATTCTCATTCCCAAATATTCCCATGAAGTCATAAGGGTTTCTTTGTAATCTCAGTTGGTGAGTGAAGACTGAATCCAATGAATGTACTCTTGTTGGTACAAGCTGCAAATCTCAGATTCTTCCCTTGACAGAGGATTAAGGTGTCAGGAACCGAAGTTATGTAATTTCCCCTAGCAATACATATTTGCTGCATGAGTGGATCAGAGCAACTGTAGGATGAGAAACTGAAATGGGAATTTATTTAATTTTTGCATAGCCACCTCACTAATAGTAAGAATAAAAAGCTGCTTTTTCCCTCAAATGTACTGTACTTGGCTAATGACTTTTCCTGCTCTTTTTTTCCCTGACGCAGATGATGTCATCAGAGGTCTTTGTTCCTGGTTGGCTGCAGCAGCTGCTGGTCGTGCTGCTCAGGTTGGCGCTGTCCTGCACGGCCCCGGTGAACCTGACCAATGGGACGGAGTGCAGCGCTCGAGGACCCGCCTCTTACATCCTGGTGTTCACCGGCCACTGGAGTCCACAGACCTTCCCCAAGCAGTATCCCTTATTCCGACCACCTGCGCAGTGGTCCAAACTCATGGGTAAGACTCCTTGTGATATGAAGTGTGGGGCTGACGAGCCAGACGTTGATTGCTAGAAGCTGAACATCTCGTTCTCTGAGGTTGACCGCCGGCGATGGCTCCACGTGCGTTAGAGACGAGCCTGTCCAAACTTCCTCACCTCACCATATGCCAAGACGCTAAGTACTCACAGCTGGCCTGTTAACCCTGAGATTTGCCCTGACGACCCTCCAAACATTACCCGCCACACCACGGGAGCGGGGCAGTCTAATGAGGAAAGCAGAGCGAGAGTGAGGTTGAGGAGTAATAACCGTTGCCAGATGACACAGGCTGCCCTGCAGGTTCGCCCTGCCCTTTAATAGTCCTTCCATAAATACACAACGCATGCAACGGCCGTTGAGTTTAATGCGATCACTGTGTGCTGGCTTTTTCTGAGGACGTGCTCTTTGGGTGTCACCGGTATATCAGCCGTCACATGCCACCGCGCACGAGCCAAGACCAGCAGCAGACGTGGACGGCCTCAGCCAAAACATTTACAACCCAGAGATCCTGAAAGTTCAGGCTGTGGCTTTGGAGCACTGAGATGATGTCTGTGCGGTTTCTCCTGCCTCCTGGATGGCTTTCCGACCCTCTCTTCATCCATTTATCACCGTTGTATCGCAATTATGTTCAGAAACCGCGCATTTTTGTATCTAATCAAAAGGTTGTGCCGTACGTATGAACTCCACATATGAAGGATGGGACTATTAGGGGAAAGACAGAGATAGAGAGATAAAAGCAATGGAGATGGTTGCGGTTCGTGGTTTAGCTGATTGAGGTCAGGTCTCTTTAGTTTTTCTGTCCACTTTGGACCAGACGTGTAGCATGGAGAAACCAGACGTGTCAGTGTGCCGAACGTGCTGCCTGCCTTCTTGTCATTCTCACTTGTATCTTTTTCTCTCAGTCTCCTGCACTCTTCTAGCTCAGGGTCTGCCAGACCAAAATGGTTTGTAGTTATGAAGAACACAGTGGGATGTTAAAGAAATAATTTCAGAAACATCATCTTAGCTCCTTCCTCTTTCAAACCTCTCTTGTGAAATCAATAGCTAATAGGTGAATTATCAAACTAGGCACGTCTTTTGGAAGAATAGTTTGCCCAAAAACTAAAATGTAATCATCCTTATGTTGTTCCAAACGTGCTATTTTTTGATTTTTTTATTTTAGACGTGTTTGACCTTTACACTTGCGTCTTTTGCAGCATCTCCCGCACACAGAGTTGTAAAAGCACAGTTCTCAAGTTAAAAGACGTTTCTAGACCTTGCGGTTTTTCATTAGGTGAACTTCACACAGAACAGGTTTTTCCTTTCCATTGCACTATGTATTTATGGTTTTCTATTTAAAGACACTGGATGGATGTGTTTTACCATTGAGCTTGCATTGCACATCTTTGCGTCGTCTCATCTTTTTTTTTTCTTTTTACCTGACCTGTATGTTGCATTTTTGAATGCAAAAAAATAGCCCCTAATACAGAGGCAGTTTACGGTGACGTTTATATTCATGCATTTAGCAGATAGTTTTATCCAAAGCAACTTAAAAAAGGGAAGAAAAGCAATGCATCAAAGATTTGCAAAAGCAATTTGTCAAAGACCACATCTGTTGAGCTCTAAACAGGATGTTTTAAAAAAGCATCAGCTACTGCTTGTACTTACGGTCAGATTAAGTGTTGGAGTCTTTTAACTTGGGCCAGATCAAAATTTTTATCAACATTATAGCAACAAATCAGACCAGCTTTGCAATAGCATAATAACATCCTGATAACTACTATTTACAAACTCTCATATCAAAGTCGCATGGAAATGTAAAAATCAGAAAATGTAACTCTACTCTGGTTGCACGTGTCTTTCTGGTTTTTGAGAGCTGTTGAACAGATTCCTATTAAAGAATAGGACGTAACTTTTGGAAAAGTAGTTTAGTCATAAAGGTATGATCATATTGGCAAATGTTTTTAAAAAGGTCCATTGTCTATTGTCAATAGTGTAGCGCTGCATGAAGCACAGCTCACTCAAAAGTCACTTTCAAACCAAGCAGCTTTTTGTTGGTCAGAGTGAAAAAATTAGATGTGTTGTGAAATCTGCATGGGGAAATCTGATCTGATTGTGCAGATTTCTACTGGATTTCATCCCTGAAATTTCGCTGAGCAACAGTAAATGTGATGCACTTTTAATATGCTTGAATATGTGGTCA
The DNA here is from genome assembly GCA_019740295.1 of Labeo calbasu. Lineage (NCBI taxonomy): Eukaryota > Metazoa > Chordata > Actinopteri > Cypriniformes > Cyprinidae > Labeo > Labeo calbasu. The sequence continues at coordinate 11,360 of JAHKKF010528080.1, read as the reverse complement.
GTGATAGACAGAGATGATAGTTTTTGCTATGAATCACAGAAATCTACATGTAAAGTAACAGGTACCTGAAAGAGAGTTTGTTTTACTAATCAGATGTGCAATATTTGAGGAAAAAATTTCAGCATTTTTCTTCATATGGTGCCCCGAATTTGAACTTCCAAAATGCAGTTTAAATGTGGCTTCAAACGATCCCAAATATGGTTGCAAACAATCCCAGCCGAGGAAGAAGGGTCTTATCTAGCAAAATGATTGGTTATTTTCATAAAAATAATACAAGTTATATCCTTTTTGTTGTCAAACGCTCGTCTTGTCTTGCTCTGCTTGAATTCAGTTTTTTCCCGGTTCATGAGGACCCGGGTATGTCGAAAAACTCCCATAGTATCTCCCATAGTTACCTTTTTTGTTAAAGAAGTTAGAAGGAATCTAATGTTTTGAGGTGTGTGTGTGGCTGTCAGTCAAAAAGCATTACAATCAATCGCACTACCGTTGGTGATTAAATCTAATGATCGCTTAGCTCATATCACATCAAACCGTGCAAATTAGAACCTGTAAATTAAAAATTCTGTACAGTCTAATTTCTGATTGTTTTACCTTTCGAATTTCATATGAAGAAATTCTTTATTTAATTTGTTAGTTATTTATTTAAATTATTTATCCCCAAAAGCAAATTAACGTTCCTCAGATCTGGTTCTCTTTGAAAGACAAATCTTGTGTAATCTCACGTATCTGTAATTAGATGCACATTTAATACTGGAACATAATCTAATTTCAGTCACTTATATGTGTTTATTAGCACATAATTTTATCTGGATTAAAATCCACCATCAAAATGATAAATTTAATTATTCCAGCTGCTGTGAGAAATAGCTATAATTGATCCTCCACCAACAGCATCCTCACATGCGATATAATAGACTACTAGCCGGGACGCCTTCTTTATGTTGACGTAATAACGCAAAGATGAACAGTGGCATGCTTGTATTTCCCACGAAAACTTACCAGTACCACTCAAGTTAGAAAACGTTATTACAAACTTACCGCTGTGAATTGGGCTAAAGTAAGGAGAAAGTTTTTGAACACTGGCTGGTTATGAATTTGCGGATAATTTTTAACCAAAAAAGTTATGGACTGCAGCTTTAAGAAATAAGTTTGAAAAGCTTCATATGATTGATACAAATTTTCAGCAAAATGGCAAATGACAGTAATTGAAGAACAGTGATTTGTGTTTCTTTGCACATATTACGGCCATCAAAGACCAAGTCCTAAATGAACGAGGGAATCCTAAAATCTCGAAAACTGCTTGCTGAACTCGCAAATAAATTACATATTTTAAATCAGCAACAAAATTTGTAATAAACTGCCCTACAAATGTTTGTTCCTTATGTTCGTATAGCATTAAAAAACTTATTTTTTTAGCCTAGACCAACCAATGCGCATGTGGAGTCAAAAGCACGAGTCTCTGGTTAGACCAAGCGACAACCACCCGGTCTCCCTCTTGAAGCCAACACGGAAGTGACTAAAACTGCAATTCATCGACTGGCCGCTAGAGACTGGCTGCAAAAAGGAGTCAGTCCCATAGACTCCCCATGTTAAAATGCCCAACTTTACAAAAAATATGTTTACAGCCTGGTATTAAAAGTGGTTTGGTCTATATAGCTAATTTTGCACTTCATGTCAACTGTGAGGGGGGTGAATTTTTTTATAACTCATCCGTTTAAATTATATTAAGCCATAAATTCTGCATAATTTAGGGCGTGGCCACTTGAGTGACAGGTGGATTGCCGCTGCTGTCACCACCGTTGCTCTAGGTGGGCGTGGTTTCAGCAACCAGCTCCACCCATGTGCCGCCTCTTTGCCCATTTTCGATTATCCGGGAGTGACGTGCAGTGACGCGATTCCAAGATGGCGACGGCCGATTCCCGCCCACTAAGAGCTTCAAAAATGCTCTTCAGAAACCTACGGGTGACACTACGTCCATATTTTTTACAGTCTATGGGTTAGACCAATTCAATGTTTGCAAACAGTGATGACGGTTTTTGTGGGCGGGGCTTATCAGAAAATGACGGTTTTCAAGTAGCAGTCTATAGAGCAATGGAATAAAAGAATTTTAAAAAAGTTAAATTTGAGTTTATATTTCAAAACTCTGACTTTATTCTCTCAGTTCCAAGATTAAATATCACAATTCTGATAAGTAAAACCAACTCATCATTCTCTTTTTCCCCCCTCTGCTCTGGCTTTTTTCCCCTGAGAATTGACCAACTCACTATTGTTGTGTTAAATCGACTTATAAAGTCCGAACTAGGATATATAAACTTGCATTTGGAAGACAAAAAGTCAGAATTGTGAGCTAAAATAAACAAATGTTATGTAAAATGTTAATAATAATAGGTTTAAATATTATGTCATGCTGTAACTGTAACGTTAGGGCTTATACAATGCATCCACTACAAACAGCATATGTGAATATTATGTAATTAGACATATTGTTTAAATCAAATTTATGCTTTAAAAGTAGAGTAATCATAGCAGTTTTCATACATAGCCTGTCCATTGAAACGTATGCGTTTAATTTCAAATGGCGTCTTTGATGACAGTATTCTATAAAAATTGTTTGCATTCCGATTCTGGCATCAAAAGGCACAAAAATAGTTTCTTTCTTTTTATTCCATGGATTTTACCCATTTCCCTCCGCTTGTTACCAGTGTTTTTCTGCCACCCTTATGCGTGCAGCTGCAAGTGACGTAACTGTGACGTCTGCTCCAAATTGGTCTGCAGTGACATTACCAATCAGCGATTGGCTCTTTCATTCAGAAGTCACTACTATTTCGCTATTGCGTGTTGCAGTTTCTCCTGCTCATAAGTAATTAGGAGTGAACTGTCTTTGTATATCTATGATGCACGCTTAATGTCATGACAATAAAACATTAATTCTGTTGCAAGGACTTGCAAGCACTGTTGTTGCCCTCATGGCACGAAAATCTACTTTAATATATTACATAACCGTTTCGGTCACCCTTGAACTTTAGGTGCACACTTGTAGGTCTGGTTTTTCTCACTGAAAGGTTTTGTTTTAAGTGTTTATTCACTTGGCATTCTTTATGGCTTTACACCACAGTTTGAGGTGTGTAGAGCACACAGAAGGTGGCAGAGCTGTATTTGTGTTTTGTGAAATCTGATGAGCAATAAAAATTCATGGAGTGGTAGTAATGTTCAACAGACCACTACAGAACCTGCTCGAGGAATCACGAGGCTTGAAAACATGAGCGGTTTAAATTTGTTTCCTCTGAGTTTACCCTTTACTCATTGGCTGCTTTTACTTCTGTGCAGCTGTGACCCATAATGAGCAGTACCGGCTGTGGCGGGAGGGGGCGTTTGCAAGCGAAGGCTTGAAGAGCTTTGCAGAGCAGGGACTCACAGTGGAACTGGTGAAAGATGCGAAGGAGGCGAGGAAGAGGCGAGTGGTGGGGTCCATGTACCGTACAGCCGGGATCCCCTCAGGCATCGGCCACAGCTCCACAGAGCTGCTTCTGACACCCAGGACCCCATTGGTAAGATGAACAAAGTCACTTTGTCATTGTTTTGTTCCTAAATAGAGTGGCTGCAGTGATGACATATTTTTGTTGGCCAATTCAGAAGTCAGCAACAGGTTCTCTCAACAAAAACCCGATAGGATTTTTCTATTGGATTTTGGATTGAAGTTTGTTTTTTACACATTTTGTTCACAACATCATTTTCACAAATGAGCACAACTTTTATGAGTTTTGAAGCCTAACACCACAGTCACAAGACTTCATTGTCAGTACCACTAAGCTTCAACAGATCATTTAGTCTTTACTTAAAAACATTTCCCTGAAAGTTTGAACTAGAATAGTTTGCATCATTATAAACACATCGAGGCTGTGAAAATGACAAAAAACAGATGTTTAATGCAGCGTGTGTGTTGGCGTTCTGAAATGGGGAGGCAAAGTCATCAAAAGTGTTTTTTTTTTTTCAAATCAAAAGTTAATTCATGTCCCAGTCACATTTTCTTGGTTAAATAAACATTACTTACACTTTCAGAATTAGAGTGAAAAAAATTCTGTTTCTGAGTTTTACATTATCAATTATACATTATATATTATCCATATACTATTTATTAAAGACAAGTATGAATCTTATTAGTTAGTGTTTTTAAGCATTTTACATTTGTTTTTGAATAATAACTCAAGGCAGTAACAATTTCAACCAATTTTATGTGGGAACTTATGTTCAGTTATATAGTAACTTGTAACTATTTTTGAATTTTTCGGCTCATCGGTCATCACAGCTCGATAAATATTGGTCACAGACAAAGAGATTAACTTCATCAAGCTGATAACTCACTAAAARCTCCCACAAATCATGYTTTCATGCCATTTTAAGTCTTATTTTGACGTAACAGTTAAATTGCCTGCTGTTCTTTAAAAAAATCCTTCAGGTCCCACAAATTCTGTTTTTTTTTTTAGCATTTTTGAATATTTTCACCCTTTCCAATAACCCTTTCTAATCATACAACAACTGTCTGATTTTGAGATCCACCTTTTCACACTGAGGACAACTGAGGGACTCTGTTCTATTTTCAGAAGTTTTCATTTTTAATTCTTGTTACCTGAATGATCCACAGATGTGTGTTTTGTTTGTTTGTTTGTTTAGTGATAGTTGTTCTTGATTCCCTTGTTTGTCCCGAACAGTTAAACTGTCTGCTGTTCTTCAGAAAAATCCTTCAGGTCCCACAAATTGTTTGGTTTCCCAGCATTTTTGTGTATTTTAACCCTTTCCAACAATGACTGTATGATTTGAGATCCATCTTTTCACACTGAGGACAACAGAGGGACTCATATGCAACTATTACAGAAAGTACAAACACTGATGCTTCAGAAGGAAACACTATGCATTAAGAGCTGGGGGTGAAAACCTTTTGAAATTGAAGATCAGGGTAAATTTAACCTATTTTGTCTTCTGGGAAACATGTAAGTATCTTCTGTAGCTTATGAAGGGCCGTACTAAATGAAAAAAAAAATATATATTTAGGCAAAATAAGGAAAATGTAAATATCTTCATTCTGTTCAAAAGTTTTCACTCCCCTGCTCTTAATGCATCGTTTTCCTTCTGGAGCATCAGTGAGTTTGAACCTTATGTAATAGTTGCATATGAGTCCCTCAGTTTTCCTCAGTGTGAAAAGATGGATCTCAAAATTATACAGTCATTGTTGGAAAGGGTTCAAATACACAAAAATGCTGAAAAACCAAAGAATTTGTGGGACTTAAAGGATTTTTCTGAAAATCAGCAGGCAGTTTAACTGTTCAGGACATACAAGGGAATCATGAACTATCACTAAACAAAAAAAAAACAAAAAAACACACATCTGTAGATCTTTCAGGTAACAACACAGTATTAAGAATCAAGTGTAATGTAAATGTAAACTTTTGAACGAGATCATTTTTATAAATTCAACTATTATTTTCTCATGTGGATTATATGTAAACGTCTTTTATGTGAAATATCTTATTCAGGTCAGTACTAAATACAAAAAAAGATGCATTTTGTCTGATTATTTTAGTAAAATAATTAACATTTAGCAGATTCTGCAAGGTGTATGTAAACTTTTGAACTCAACTGTATTTTTCTCATTTAGTATTTTGAGGAGGCACTGCCTCCCTTGTGAAAATATTTTGACCTTATTTTGGGTATTTAACCAAAAACCCATTGATTTAACTGGAAGTGCTAAAATGCTCATTCTTAAGTTTCTATGTTTTGGTTAATAAAAATAAAAACATTGTTTATGCCAATTCATGGAAAGGAAAGAGCTTAGATGATAAAATGAAACCATATCAATATGGATAAGGACTGGTTTCATTTACCCAGCAGAGAAGTAGATAAATCTGTCTCTGGTAATGATATACTGACTTTACATTGGAACTGAAAAGAAATAATGATTTCTTTAGAAATAATGGTTTTCTGGATGGCAAGTAAAAAGGGAAATTCCCCAAAGACATTTCCCATTCCACAGTTTGGACTGTTTAGTTTCAGACATTTTCATTGCACTAAGGTAAAGCCATCAAATTAATAGAGCATAAAACAACCTGAATATAGACTCGGCCCTGGTGAGCGTTTCCTCAGAATGGTCCGTTTCCTAGAAGACATCCTTAAAGTTGAGACAAACGGAAGTAACAACAGATCTTTTCGTCTGCATTATGACATACATCCGAAAGTAACAGATGTAACACTTTATTTTAAGGACCAGTACTATTAAGTAGCATGCAAATTACTAGCATATTGGCTGCTTATAAAGCACATAATAATCCCTAATTTTGTAAATGAGGAGTTTATTGATGCAAAAGATGTAGTTAATTGTGAGAACTGGACCTTAAAATAAAGTGTGACTGATGTGGGATGTGTTTCACTCCATTGGTTTTAAAAAATGAAACGCGCACAGATGAATTATTCACAATAACATGCATTTAGAAATCAGATAGGGTGAAATTTCGGTTCAGACTCATTTTAATGATACAATATACTTATGTATATATTACACAAAGACAGACTTCATCAGAGTGCAGCTCTCCAAAACCACATCCAGAGTCCCAGGACCTTCAAACCGCAACCTCACTCCCTCCCTTCCGGCTCCTGTGCTGCATTTCCTGCACCCACCAGATCTGCAGATAGTGAGAAGCTGGAGACTTTCCTTCTCAGTTTCTGGAATATTTATTTTCCTGTTAGCCGTGAGTCAGTTGGTTATAGGGTCTCAAGGCAGTGCTGGTGCTGCTGGTGACCTAGATATCTTTATTGCCAAAGTCTGGAATACAAAGGAGACCTATTAAAAATGGCAACTACCCTCAGTCTGGCATTCACTCCTACTGGTGCTTAACCACAGCATGGCGGGATGTCTGCTGTGGTGCTGCTGTTTTTAGATCCGCAGGGCAGTGAGGTACGACTGGGAGTATGAATGTGGCCTTGGGATGAGGTCTAATTTGGCTCTGTGTGTGTATGGTCTGTGAGCGTCTGTTCATTTATTACTGATGGACTGATTGCTGACACCTTCGTTTTAAACATATTTATTAGTATTACATTTCGGTGAGTAATTTTCCAGCACGACTGGGCCACATTTATGAATGATGACTCAAATCACATGGATTGTTGAGGAGAGATGAACTATTAATTATTTTAAGTGGTCAGAGATCTTAAAATTAGAGTTAAAGTTGGATATTTAAGTCAATAATTAAAACTTACTTTTTAAGTTGAAACTTTTTTTGCAAATTCTAATGTTGAATTTTAAAGGGAACCTGGGTATTAAGACTTGTATGGCTTACATAAATGATGTCTCTTAGTGAAATATGTAGTAGAAAAACCCTGAAAGATTTGTTGTTTAAAAAAATCCACATTGTTTTGTGTGTATTTTGGACTATGGGGGCACCACAATTTTGATGACGTTAAAATCGGTCTGCAAGACAACTCGGAAAATAAAATACTGATTAGAAGACCACAGCTACTGAAAGTGCTTACAGGTGGCAATGGATATAAGTGTAGGCTTAAACCAAATTCTGTACCGTCATTTTCCCCACAAGGAGTCTAAACGCCCCTGGATATCGAGTGAAATCCGCGCTGAGAAACATGTTTACATCCTGTCAGGATGGCATCTAGCGTTTCTTGTCTCTGCCGTTTGAAAGCTCTTTCAGTAGCTGTGGTCTACTAAAGCCTCGAAGGCATCAGTGCTAAAGTGGAGAGAACAAAGACACAAATCTTTAGAAAGTTTTGTTCATCTACAGGCATCTTCCCATTCTTTTCTCTTCTTCTTATCACTAGGAAAAGCAGTGAATACTTGCATCGCTTCTCTTGTTGCCCTTCAACTGAAAATTACAACCAAAAGCCGCACGATGTGGCATCGTATCAGTATTTTTCTTTACATAGTTGTGTTGCGGTACAAATAGCAACAGGTAGCGCCAGTAGCTCACTGAGTGCAACCATTTAATGTCATCAAAATAATGGCGCCCCCCCATAGTCCAAAATATAGTTGAGTTCAAAAGTTGCAGAATCTGCAAAATGTTAATTATTTTACCAAAGTAAGAGGGATCATACAAAATGCATGTTATTTTTTATTTAGTACTGACTTGCAATAAGATATTTCACATAAAAAAACATTTACATATAAAAAAAAAAGTTTACATACACTTGATTCTTAATACTGTGTTATTGCCTGAATGATCCACAGCTTTGTTTTTTTGTTTAGTGATAGTTGTTCATGATTGTCTGTCCTGAACAGTTAAACTGCCTGCTGTTCTTTAGAAAAATCCTTCAGGTCCCACAAATTCTGTGGTTTTCCAGCATTTTTATGTATTTGAACCCTTTCCAACAATGACTGTATGATTTTGAGATCCATCTTTTCACACTGAGGACAACTGAGGGACTCATATGCAACTATTACAGAAGGTTCAAACACTCACTGATGCACCAGAAGGAGAAACAATGCACATTAAGAGCTGGGGGTGAAAACTTTTGAACAGAATGAAGATGTGTACTTTTTTTTATTTTGCCTAAATAGCATTATTTTTTAATTTAGCATTACCCTTTAGAAGCTACAGAAGATACTTACATGTTTCCCAGAAGACAAAATAAGTTAAATGTAGCCTGATCTTCAAATTCAAAACGTTTTCAGCCCCTGCTCTTAATGCATCTTTTTTCCTTCTGGAGCATCGGTGATTGTTTGAACCTTCTGTAATAGTTGCATATGAGACCCTCAGTGTGAAAAGATGGATCTCAAAATAATTTCAAGTCTCTGTTCAACGTACTGAAAAAAATGTTTGCTTATTTGTCTAATCTTGTTGACTATAATGATTAATGTACATGTTAGGCCTACTTTTTACTGTCAGTATTTAGGTACTTTTGCATTTTCACTGAATTGAGTGAAGGAATACTTAAATTTTATTGGAGTAATATAACTTTAGGATGTCTGTATAAGACTGACCAGCACTGCTGTAAACCACTTAGATCAACTTAAAAACCTCCCAGAAACCACATTAGCAACACAACAAAACACTCAGAAGACCTCAGCAACCCCACAGTGCAATTTTGCACAACTCACATGTTTTTTAGGACATGTAAGACTCTATTTCAGTCTATTTCTTGTTTATTTACTAAATAACTTTACCACAGGATTGTGGGCTGTCATAGGCAGCAAAGGCATCTCAGTAGACAAGATGTTCCACAAACACCAGTTTCAGATGTGTCCTTGATACCTTCTTACCTCTGTATACTGCTTGTGAAAGCAGCATTTATCATCTTTCTGTGTCATTTTCAACTATCTAAATATACTGCTGGGCTGCAGCTGACATTGCAATGTGTTTAATTAAGAACTCCAAAAAAAGAGACACAGTGTCAGATTTCACATTCCCGCAAACGCTTGACCAACACCCTCAAATCAACAGCAAAATAAGTAAATCAGAAACAGCGAAAAGCTGCCCAAACTTATCCAAGGTTCTTTTAATAAGATCCAGACAGCAGCAACGCTGTGGATTTCTACAAAGAGCGAGACATGCGAGAAACCACAGCACGTTCCAGCTGTGCATGCAGACAGACGGAGGAATAGATGAGTTGTCTATTATTTTTCCTGACACGCTATTCTGGCAAATCAGGGCATTGGTTTGGCAATTATGTGTTATTGTGACTTTGTGCCCCGAAGAGAGATTGAGCTCTATTAGTGCAGGGCCGGAACAGACAGCAGAGAGATGAGGCACTGCTCGCCTCTCACGCCAGAGAAATTGATATAGCAGGAGGTATTCCTGGAAAAGCCACGGAATGAGAAGAGACGTAGGAGAGATGTGAGGGAGAGACAAGAGTAAATCCAGTCTGGAGAAAAGTCAGCTGTGAACTGGATGTTGTCATAAGGTACCAAAACTGTGGCCCAAATATGGAAACAAAGTGCAGACAACAAATATATCTGTTCTGCTTTTAATGTTTACTTCAGGAATGCCCTGTTGTGAGTAATTCATGCTAAAATGTGTGATCTGCACTCCTAAAAATAAAGGTTCTTTATTGGAATCAATGGTTCCATCTTTAAAGGGGTCACCGGATGCAAAACTCACTTTTACATGTTATTTCAACATAAATGTGTGTTGGCAGTGTGTGTACACAACCGCTTTATTATGATTTTTGTAATGTTTATAAGAAATATCCTCTTTTTCAAATCAAGCCATTCTCAGCTTCTTGTCTGTGTGACGTCACACCAACAAAGGCTGGTCCCACGACAGTTGATTGACATGACCGGCTTACCTTAGACCTGCCCTGACTGAGCTGTGAACAGTTCGACTCTGACCACCATTGTTTCGACGCAGGTTAAGGGGAAGACAAGAATGTCTTCGATTGAGCGATTGAGGTGTTTTGTTGTTGGATGTAATAATGATCATAGCGGTCGTCATTTTCGTCATTTTTAGATGGAAATGTGCCCGGCGACCTACATAAATACATCTTTGTTTGCTCAAATCATTCGTGATGCAGCTTCACCTACAGCTGAAGTGAGTATAAGGGTTTTTATGCATCTTTGCAAATCACCTTTCTTAATGATGTGCTAGTTAGCAAGTTTAGTGGCTAAATGCGGCTAACGTAAACAGACCGGGTCTTCACCCCACAGTAGAGAGGGGCGGGGTGAGCAGAGCTCATTAGCATTTAAAGGAACATGCAACAGAATGGCTCGCTCTGAACAGGGCTGATTTTAACAAGGTAAAAAGGGTGTTTTTTACCTAAAGATTCATATCAGCTTGTGGAAAATGGGCATCCGATGAACGCTTTAATGTCTATTGAAACTTCCCATTTCACAAAAGTTCTAACTAGTGTAAAAAGGACAACCCAGTTTTGGTTTTGGTTAAAGGGGTCATCGGATGCCCATTTTCCACAAGTTGATATGATTCTTTAGGGTCTTAATGAAAATTCTATAATATACTTTTTTTTTTTAATTCTCAATGGTTCTGCAAAACAACATCCTTTTTACCTTGTCAAAATCAGCTCTGCAAAAATCATCTCATTCTAAGTGGTTGTTCCTTTAAATGCAAATGAGCTCTGCTCGCCCCGCCCCTCTCTTCTCTCTGTGGAGTGACGAGCCTGTTTACTTTAGCCGCGCTTAGCTGCTAAACTTCCTAACTACCACGTTATAAGGAAAGGCGATCGCAAAGATTCATAAAAAAACCTCTTATACACACTTCTGCTGTAGGTGAAGCTGGATCACGTATGGTTCGCGCTGACACAGATGATATATGTAGATCGGGAGGTGCATTCCCTTCACAAACAAACGTAATCCACTGCATCTTCAACGGCTCAGATGTCGGGAGTAAATGACGACCACTATGTTCATT
>JAHKKF010528079.1:0-14434 GCA_019740295.1 Labeo calbasu | reverse complement strand
TAGATAGATAGATAGATAGATAGATAGATAGATAGATAGAAAGTTGTGTAGACGGATATCTATATAAGTAGATGTCTAGATAGATAGATGTCTAGACAGGGATGTGTAAATAGAAAGATGCCTAGATAGATGGATGTCTAGAAAGATGTCTAGATAGAAGGATGTCTAGATACATGTTTAGATAGAAGGATGTCAAGAAAGATGTCTTGATAAGTAGATGTCTAGACAGAAAGATGTCTAGACAGATAGATGTGTAGATAGAAAGATGTCTAGAAATATGCCTAGATAGATAGATGTCCAGAAAGATGTCTAGATACATGTCTAGATAGAAGGATGTCTAGAAAGATGTCTAGACAGATAGATGTCTAGAAAGGTGACAGATAGCTGTCTGGGACCGATAGATGTCTTGAAAGATATCTAGATAGATGTCTAGACAGAAAGACGTCTAGATAGATGTCTAGATAGATGTCTAGACAAATGTCTAGATAGATAGATAGATAGATAGATAGATAGATAGATAGATAGATAGATAGATAGATAGATGAAAAAATAATGAAAAATAATCTCAGAATTCAGAATCTCAGAAAGTTCCTATTTCTAGTTCTTAATTTTTTTTTTTGCTTTAAATATTTTATTATTTGAAATTTTAACAGACAGTCAGTTGTAATTACACTTTTTTTTCTGGTTCTTAATTTTCCAATTTAACGTCCTATGGGATGTGATCGATTCAATTGAAATTCCAATTCATGAATTGGAAGGAAGCAGCATATCAGTAACGGTGTATTTGGTTGCATTTCATTTAGTGATTTCGTTGGAATGGAGAGTGTTTGGAAAAGAGATATTTATGACAGCTGTCTTTGGCAGAGCAGCCTATGCCTGAAGATAATACTTAATGTAATGAACTTTAACATTTTTTATGACTGGTAAAGAGTGGATTCAGAGTGAAATAACCTTTGATGGCTTACTGTAATCCGCTGCTGTTAGTACATACAAAAAGAGATCACACAAACCACAGATTTTTAAGATATTTAAGGGTCAAAGACGGGCAACTGCAGCCCACATACCAACACCTGTACATACGATTGCTTTTATACAGATGGCCGCTCTTTCTATTCTCTTAGGGCTGCGTAGGTGCTTGATGTAGTCTTTAGTCATTTGCTTTAGCCATTTGTGGAGTAATTAACCTCTCTTCCCCTGAGCTTCAGCAACTGCCACCGCCTTTGTTGGACCAATTTTTCCCTGTTGACATGTAATTGCGGCATCGACCAAGAGAGAGTGTGTCCGTATGTGCTTGTGTGTGTATTTGTACACGTGTATGAGTATTTTGATAGAGGGGCAACCCTACAGTGGCAGCCTGATGGCGACCCGTACGTGAGGAGACTGCTAAATTTAGAAATGGTCTCATTGCAGTTCACATAAGTTAATTCATTATTGATGTGAAGGATGTAGATGGGGCTGATGGCCAGGGAAATTTAAAGCCTGTCTGGCCTCTAATCCAGGTCTGCTCAAGTGAACAGCTACGGATGACCGATCATAAAGCTAATGATGGAACAGGGAATATGTCACGCGTGCCTTGCCGGGAGTATTTATTTGGTTGATAAAGATCAATCACTGAAAGGGGAAGCTGTTATGATCATAACATCCCTGAATCATCTTATACATTATGCAGCATATGCTACACATGCTGAGAATGAATGAGTGTGGAAATAGAGTTCTCTGACAAAAAAGGATTTTTATTTTCCAGGCGTGAGTACAAATCAATTAAATGGCTTATGTAGACGCTTTTTGCTTCTCACACCATTAGCACAAATTGCTTCATAAATCATAAGTTTTTTGTGCATTATCATTCGAAAGTCTGGCGTCAGTAAAAATAAATAAATAAATAAAATGTATTAAATAAATCTTAAATATACATTAATTTGTGTGTATTTATATATACATAATAATTACACACAGCACACACACATGTATTAGGCAAACTCAAACTTTTATTCTGTATGCAATTAATCACGATCAATCGTTTGACAGCCCCAATATATATATATATATATATATATATAATTTATTTATTCATTTCTTTAATAAAATTAATTATTTTTATTTAGCAAGGTTGTGTTAAAATGGTGACGAAAGTGACAGAAAAGAATTTGACATTGTTAAAAACGATTTTTACAAAAACATTAAGAAGCATGAAGGCATTTATAATGTTTTCTGAGCACCAAACATGAAGGATCATGTGACACTGAAGACTGGAGTAATGGCTGCTGAAAATTCAGCTTTGCCATCGCTGGAATAAATTACATTTTAATATATATTGAAATATAAAAAAAACAGTTATTTCAAATTATAATAATATTGATTGTTTTTTACTGTAGTTTTGATCAAATAAATTCTGCATTGGTGAGCATAAGAGACTACTTTCAAAAAATCTCACAGACCCCAAACTTTTGAACAGTAGTGTACTTCACTTGAAGATTGGCAGATCCACACAGGTTCATGTGAGAACAGCTGATTAGCTTCTGTTGATGGCCAAATCTCTCCCTGTTCCACTTTATCCACCCCTGATGGTTTACTTTGTAGTATTCCCTCAAGACAAATAGAGTATTTCTAACTAGAAAGAAAATCACTTTTGTGTTAGAAGTGTGTGGGGAATCTTGGCTCCTTGCCTGAGCTTAATAAAAAAGAGGGAAATTCTCTTTTGCAGGAATAGGGATGTGTGTGCCAAGCTAATTTGACAGTGATGTGTAAAGGTAATAAAACTACAAATGGTCATCAGAGAGTTGAAGAAGATTAAAAAAAATGTGAGAAGCTGAGACAGATGATGTGTGTGGGAAAGAAATGGACTGCCAGTGTGTGTGTGTGCGAGAGAGTAGGAGAAAGAGGATATAAATAAGTGGTATATTTGAATGTACGGGTAGTAGTGTCTGTCTCAGCTAACTCGGAGCCTAACTGTGGCATCAATCATGTATCACTTCAAAAGACAGCCTCCAGTTGGGATCAACACATCAACATCCTCATGTCAAGGGTGGACTAGATGTTTTGACTGCTGAATTTTAAGTAGATGGAAGCTGCATGCAAAAAATTCCATTTAAAATAATGGCTGGCATCATTATATACTAGTTTTTGTTCCATTACAGCAGCTTTGTCAGGAAAGAAAAATGCTCTCTAAGGAGAGATCCAGATCTCTGGCCACGATTAATTATTCAGAGCAAACCGCCGACTCCTTCATCTGTCTTTAAATGCAAAATAGCTTCTAAATTATGTGGGACAAAAGAATACAGATCAATAATTTAGAACAGCCTACTGTGGCTAAGGAAGAGATCGGGTTGGGATGCTCATTGCTGCATGAGAGGCGCTGACCTGCTCTCCTCTCTGGCTTTTGTCAACTGCGATCAGCTGTTTTCTCTCACAGGTTTCATGCTTTAATAATAACTGTTTTGAAGGTTGCAGGAATTATAATGTACTGAGTCGTATTTACATTCCTTGAATAGACTTTCACTGTTTTTATCACTCTGCTTGTCTGTGTTTACATGATCCAGACCAATGGAAGGTCTTCAGGTTAAGTTTTTTCACCAGTAGGTGGTGAAAAGAAAGTGAATCATTCATTCATAAAGGAAAAGTTCACATCCAGAATAAAAATCTCCTGATAATTTACTCACCCCCATGTCATCCAAGATGTTCATGTCTTTCTTTCTTCAGTCAGAAAGACATTAGGCTTTGTGAGGAAAACATTCCAGGAAATCTCCATATAGTGGACTTTACTGAAGAAAGAAAGACATCTTAGAAGACATGGGCATGAGTAAATGTGACCCTGGACCACATAACCCGTCATAAGTAGCACGGGTATATTTGTAGCAATAGCCAACAACACATTGTATGGGTCAAAATTAACAATTTCTCTTTTATGCCAAAAATCATTAGGATGTCAAGTAAAGATCATGTTCCATGAAGATATTTTGTAAATTTCCTACTGTAAATAAATCAAAACTTAATTTTTGATTAGTAATATGCTAAGAACTTCATTTGGACAACTTTAAAGGCGATTTCCTCAATATTTAGAATTTTTTTTTTTTTTTGCACCTTCAGATTCTAGATTTTCAAACAGTTATATCTCGGCCAAACATTGTCCTACCCTAACAAACCATACATCAATGGACAGCTTATTTATTCAGCTTTCAGATCCAAAATGGTCACAAATTGAGCCTTATAACTGGTTTTGTGGTCCAGGGTCCCCAATTATCAGGAAACTTTCATTCTGGAAGTGAACTAATCCTTTAAGTAAATTATTCACTCAACCGATTTATTCAGGAATGAAACAAGTTATTGGCTGCATCCGAATTCACTACCATTCACAAATCCTCTCCCATGGCCTCATGGGATAGTAAAGTGTCCACTAGATGTGCACTTCAGAATCTTGCCGAAAATAGTAGGTTATTCAAGGACTTTTTGCTTACTGTTTTATGAATACTGTGAATTTAGTGTGAATATGTAAGCACAACAGACAATTATCAAATCCAGCTACTGTATTTACAAGCGTATCACTAAATCGTTCACTCAATCGTTGGGTAATTATACTGTATATAAATTGCAGGCATCAGGGAGCTGCTATTAATATGCAGGGCATTGAAATCACTTTTGAACGCATGCTCGCTTTTTACTTTCACTTTCGAGATTCGCGATCACATGTAGGCTACTTTGTGTATATTACGAAGCGGTAGTAGTTACCACACATTTTACAAGATTAGATGTTTGTCAGTGGTGCTCAGGATCTGCAAATCATTCTCTATTGTCCTATCAGTCACCTTTCCTTACTCTGTTTATGTGGTATGTAAAATGTTATGTACTGTAATGTAACAGACTACCGCTAGCAAGCAGCTAACTACACCCCTTTATTGGCTCTGTAGAAAGCGTTGCTTGTTTTCTTGCCTTTCTGAATACGGATTCATGCTTCAGGCACACCAATAAACCCACCCGACCCCCATAGAGTCCCCACGTTATCGTTCCACACAATGTTTCACTGTGGACCAATTTGGTAGACATCACCCAACCCTAGCGTACACTTAATTTTGCTTTATTTGAAATTATTTTTGTTAGCAAAACAAAAAAAGTAGTGTACCTGAAAACATTTTGCCTAAAATATAAGTGTTTTAATGTCATTTTTTCTTTACTTTCTCTCTCTGTCAGCGGCTGCCAAATCATATTCCGGGAAATAGAAATCTGTTCTGAATATTTTGAAATCTCACAATGTTCAGTCTTCATCCAGTGTGCTTGATTTAGTCTGATGGCTGATTTGGTTATGAAAGACTCCCAGCAGTGAATTAGGACCTCGCTGGCGCAGCATACAAACCACTCATTCAGTATCTAGGGGGGAGCATATATTTAATATCTCAATAATTGTGTCCAATTTCCTCTTCAGAACCCCAAATCAATAAAAACAGAACAAAAACTCTTAAACACAGACGCCTTGTGTTGCACAGGCTGTAATGCAATAAGCACAACAGGTAAACAAGCAAGCAAACAAACAACATCATCCCCAGCACACCAGATTAGCTGCTAATGCATTTTTGCTTGGCATATGCTACCAATAGACAAACAGGTGATATCTGCTGTGTCTGGTGAGATGTTGGTCTCTGGGAGGAACGCAGTCATTGTGAGCTGTTGTTCTGCCAGATATCACCCCTCCCCCTCTACCACCTACTTCTACATCCCTGTCTGCCACCAGAATGAACCTTACATGCTCCTAAACACAAACGCTGCACAAATGTCTTGGATATACAGATCCAAGACGCGCTGCATATTGGAGTCCAAAACCATATTTAAACTTAGACCCCTTTTAGCCCAAACGTTGTTTACGCTGGGGAATAACAAGGCTGGACTACTCTTGCTTAGTAGAACATGCTGTTCTTTTGAGCTACATGCTTTTATTAAAAGCCTTTGTTTTTTTAGGTCTTAATAAAAAGGCAATTTCTTTAGGTATGTAGAGCTGGTGATCATTTTTGAGATTTGAGCGTTTAATATTAAGCTTAGAAACATGCCTGAGGATGTTCCATTTCTTCAAACCATCATACATTTTACATGGACATCCAGAAGGTCAGGGGAGAAATCAAAGCTTAGAGGCAATTGATGGAATTTTGATTTACGATGAGCTGTATGAGCGCAAGCAAGTCGCTATGAGTGGATTAGACGTGTACCTGTGTCATGTCGTGTGTATTTTTACCGTGTGTGTGTGCTGCCATACTTGTGTATTGATTTCTGTCATTCTGGTTTCTCCAAATCATCAATTTGCATGGCTATGATTATCTTTATGTGCAGCATGTTTTCTAAGTAGTTTCTGCTTTGCTTTATTAATATAGACGAAGCGCATTTAGCCATTAGCTGGATGCTTTGAAAGCAGCAGTGAGGCCACTTTATCATTTCCACCCTAGTGTTTCATACATCAGAATGATGTATTATCTCATTATGTTGCGTTATGCACACAGCGTTTAGGATGTATTATGCTAACGTGCAGCCGTTGGTTTAGTTTCACTTGCATTTACTGCACCATTGCAACATCAAACACCAACAGGTTCAGTCGCCCCTGAAATGCGCCTGCCACCACTGATTCCGTGTGAGCCGGAGGATTCAAGTCTTTTAGTCTGTTGCTATGGAAACACAGTTGGCCGATGGCAGAGGGGGGAGAAGAAGAATGATTCTTGGGAAATTCTTTATTTAATGGAGAGAGCATACGAGAATGAGAGACTGAAGGGGGTGGGGGGGTAGATAA
This sequence comes from Labeo calbasu, assembly GCA_019740295.1. Lineage (NCBI taxonomy): Eukaryota > Metazoa > Chordata > Actinopteri > Cypriniformes > Cyprinidae > Labeo > Labeo calbasu. Next base: position 7,671 of record JAHKKF010528079.1, on the reverse strand, counting down.
AGTGATATAAGAAGTGAAAGGGAGCGAGGGAGAGAGAGAGCAGGCAGACGCGATGTTTATACAAGATCAGATCTTTCCCATTCACCCGGCTTTGAACTGAAGATGGGGATGTCTTTAGGCGTACATGTGTATTCATATAAGCTCCGCTTTGCTCTTGAATTAAACTGAGCTGTTTAATTCTGAGAAGGGCTGTTTTACAGTAAGAGGACGAAAGTCATGTTGAGCAGCTTTGGGCTGGGGTGCTGCGTGTCTTATTTACAGGAGACCTACAAATAGTCATTCCGCATCACTTACCTTCACAAATTCATTCCTCCTTGGAGCTTTTTACACCTCCACTGGTGTGGGTGATATCTGACCCCGGGAGAGGATGACAGGGCTGTTCTGAGGTTTAAAAAAAGCTACCATGCAGGTGAATGAAATGTGAGCTGTAGATGTAGCAAATATTTTCAGGTTTGTGGTGTTATTTTTATTTATTTATTTGACTTTCCTCAGCATAAGGAGTAAAATGTTTGCTCATGGTTATTTTTCCCCCCTTGATTTTAAATATGCACACAAGAGCATATCCAGGTCATATTTCAACTCAAGCAAAATAAATAAATGAATGAGAGAGAGAGAGAAAGAAATAAAAGAAAGAAAGAAAGAAAGAAAAGCAGTGTTGTTTTAATATCATTTGTATACTATAATATTTTTTTGTTAATATTCAGAATTTGATTATATTATATTTTTCATTTAATTGATACTTTTTTATTATTTTACATTATATATTTTTTGTTTTTATTTTAATTTAAAAGTTTTTTTTATTAGCTTTCATTTATTTGGTTTTAGTTAATTGATTGCTTTGGTTGACATTGTACAAAAATGAGAAATGTTGCTTTAGCGAATAGCTGAAAAATAAATTATGTATACACTACCAGTCAAAAGTTTTTTTTTTTTTATGTTTTTTAAAGAAGTCTCTTCTGCTCACCAAGCCTGCATTTATTTATTTATTTTATCCAAAGTACAGCAAAAACAGTACTGATTTTAAATATTTTTACTATTTAAAATAACTGTTTTCTGTTTGAATATATTTTAAAATGTAATTTATTCTTGTGATCTAAGCTAAATTCTCATTATCAATATTTAAAACAGTTGAGTACATTTTTTTCGAGATTCTTTGATGTATAGAAAGATCCAAAGATCAGCATTTATCTGAAATAAAAAGCTTTTGTAACATTATACACTGACTATTTCACTCAAAAGCATTGAGTCCATATAATTTTTAATTTGTTTGTTTATTTAATTTATTTACTTTTTATTTTTTAGGAAATTAATACTTATAAGGATGCTAAAGACATTAATGCTGCAAAAGATTTCTATTTCAGATAAATGCTGTTCTTCTGAACTTTCTATTCATCAAAGAAACCTGAAAAAAGTCTACTCAGCTGTTTTCAACATAATAATAATAATAATAATGAATGTTTTTTAACAGCGAATCAGAATATTAGAATGATTTCTGAAGGATCATGTGACTAGAGTAATGATGATTAAAAATTGAGCTTTAATCCCGCACTGCCAAAATGCAATAAGTATCAAAGATACCTTGTTTGAAGATACCTGATGAAGGTCATGTGACTGAAACGTTGTTATTAAACTTTTTGATACTTTTTGCCAGTGTGTGCAGAGTTTGTTCAAAATTGAGCTTTGAAATCGCAGGAATAAATGACATTTTAAAATATATTCAAATAGAAAACAGTTATTTTAAATAGTAAAAATATTTAAAAAAAATTGTTCTGTTTTGCTGTACTTTGGATCAAATAAATGCAGTCTTGGTGAGCAAACAAAAACATTAAAATCTTTAAAAAACATAAAAAAAAAACTTTTGACTGGTAGTGTAGTTTTAAATTAAGTTTTAGTTTTTAGCTTTAAGTTATTTGGTTTTAGTTATTTGATTACTTCACCTGAATATTCATATTAGTTCATTTATTTTAAGTAATAAAAATGTGTTTTTGTCATATTTTATTAACAATCAAGAACATTTTCCAACCAAATTCTCTGTGCTTTACTGTATTGTGTATTTTTATTTATTGTAAATCAGCATTATTTTAGTTATTATTATTTTCTTTGCTTTTTTGCAATGTGGTAATGAGAATTGGGTGATGAATAATAATTGAGAGTAAAATATGATATTGAAATGAGGGCAGTCTTAATTGAACAGTTGTTAATTTTCCCATAAATTATTCTTAGAAGGAAGTCAAAGTGCTTCATGTTTTTAGCGCTATTAACTAATCTATACATAAATCTGTTTAGTTACTCCCAAGTGCCCGAGGTGTATTCCTTCTGCTTTCCATAGGCTTGAGGTTTCCTGTTTCGTGTTCATGAGAGCTGACCACAGCATGAGAGAGATAAAAGAGGGTGATGATACTTGAGAAAAGTGATCTGATTAAGGAAGATCGTTTGGGGTGTATTCTGTTTCCGTCATTGGTTTTATATACAGCAGTATGAATCATTTCAACATGGAAATGTAGAAAGAGCACTGTTACTTTTCTTGCGACATCATCTATCAACCGTAGTGGTGTTTATACAGTATGTGCTCCGTTGGTATTAGCGTTCATGAGCAAACAGTGTTTTTTCTCTGTCTGGAGCTGTGTGTTTTGTACCCAGTGCAGCCCTGTACCCTCAGGCTTGATTCATCATGGTCCATCCCCTCTGCTGTGCCCCATTAGGATCAGAGCTGCTATTTCTGTCCTCTACCTGTGGCGGGATGCTCCCTGCATTGCCTTCATGCCTCCTCGGCCAAATTCCATTAAATAAGGGAAAGGTTTGTCTAAGGTCCCTTTCTGACAGAATGCTCTGGAGGAGTTTAAAGGAAGTGATGGGGTCTAATGGAAACCTTTTAAAGAGGCTGAGCTGAGCTGACCAGTGGGCTGCTGTCTGGACCTACTTCAGTCAGTAAATACACTGGCCGCTGTCCTGTGATCTCCTGCCAGAGCTCGTCATTGTATGCTTCTCTGAGAGAGGGAGTGAATTAGATCCAAAAAGAGGTGTAGGAGGAGATTTGATCAAAGTAACACAAAATAAAACAAGGCGATCGCTCTTCCAAGCCATATAAAGTCAAGCAGATATTGACTGTTCCCTTAAGCACGGGCTAAAGCAATTATGTGGAAAAATATGCTGTCACACTGAAGGTCACAGGTCATTCGATGCTGTAGCATTTCCGCTTCGCTTATTATTGGCCAGATTTATGACCCTTAGGTTTGATTAATCGCTTAATCAATACTCAGATCATTTAAGTTAAAAGAGTCTATCATGATTAATTTGAGTCTAATTTACAATGAGTTGAGTGCTTGGCTTTTAGAAGAAAGCTACTGGTTTCTGTTTTCTCTCTCCTCATTTTTGTGCTTAAAATTGATGCATGTTTAATGAATATTAAATACATGCTCACAGAAACAGTGTTGTGATTATGTTTGAAGTCTCAGTACTGACCAGAATTCTAAATGAACACAACATCAAGCGTCAAATGAGGGTAAAAAAAAATTATGTTTGTGAGTAAATATGTGCAGAATGACTTGTTAGTTAAAACATAGCAACATGATACATAAATGGTTATAATCACTATCAGTCAAAAGTTTTTGAACAGTAAGATTTTTTATGTTTTTAAAGAAGTCTCTTATGCTCACCAAGCCTGCATTTATTTAATCCAAGTAAGTACAGCAAAAACAGTACAATTTTTCAAATATTTTTTGCTATTTAAAATAACGGCTTTCTATTTAAATATATTTTAAAATCTAATTTATTCCTGTGATTTCAAAGCTGAATTTTTAGTATCATTACTCCAGTCACACGATTCTTTAGAAATTATTGTAATATTCTGATTTGCTGCTCAAAAAACTTATTATTTTTATTATTGTTATGTGGAATTTTTTTTTTTAAGTTTCTTTGATTTAGTAGAAAGTTTAGAACAGCGTTTATCTGAAATAGAAATCTTTTTGTAACATTACAAACACATTTGATCAATTTAAAGCATCCTTGCTAAATGAAAGTATTAATTTCTATCATTTCTTTCCCAAAAAAATAATAAATTATGCTGACTCCAAGCTTAAGAATTGGTATAGTGTATAATTTTGCAAAAAGCTTTTTATTTCAGGATAAATGCTGACCTTTGGATCTTCTATTCATCAAATAATCCTGAAAGAAATGTACTCAACTGTTTTAAATATTGGTAATAATAATAATAATAAAATATTTCTTGAAAAGCAAATCAGCATATTAAAATGATTTCTGGAGACTGGAGTAATGATTCTGAAAATTTAGCTTTGATGACAGGAATAAATTACATTTGAAAATATATTCAAATAGAAAGCGTTCATTTTAAATTAGTAAAAATATTTCAAAATGTTACTGTTTTTGTCGTACTTAGGATAAAGTAAATGCAGGCTTGAAAGAAAAAACATTACAAATCTTACTGTTCAAAAACTTTTAACTGGTAGTGTATTTACATAAATGACTGCATGATGGTACATTATCTCAGATGGCAGGTTGTAGCTTTATGGCCTAAAAGGATAAAACTGAAAATGGTCATCTTTTACTCACCCTTATGTTGTTCCAAACCTGTATGACTTACTTTCTTCTCTGGAACATAAACAAAAGTATTTTAAAGAATGTTGCTAAAAGTTCCAGTTCTCATTGACAAAAATACAAGTGTAGTCAATGGGAACCAAAACTGTTTCATTACTAACATCTGTCAAAATATCTTCTTTTGTGTTCTACAGAAAAGAAAAAATACAGATTTAGAGTGACTTTTTTTTAGTGAATTATGGCTTAAAATGGCACCTTTCACACCCTAAAAATAATGGAATACTAAAATTCACATAACTGATATGAAATATTTCATTGCTAGAAATAATTTGACTCTGCTTAATATCATATTAGACATATTCAATACTAAAATCCGCTTTTGATATGCTTGATGTAATGTTTTCCTTACACATTGGCTCAAAATAAGACATAAATGTTGTGTATTAAATATTTGTTAAATGTTATAAATACAACAAAAAAGTCTTAGACTGAATGCATTGCTCTTATTTACATGATTCTCAAATTGGCTGTACTTCTCATTGTGGCCTGCAGAGGGCAGAGTTTTACCACTTTCTATATCTACACTCAAACTGTTGAGACCAAATTACATGCAGCATACTTTTATACCATGTAAATATGAGTTAAAACACATTCCTCTAGTCCAGCTCACTGTGCCTCACCGCTGTGTTTGAGTACAGTGATGTCTTTTGATCTGTTTGGGGTTGCCTTGAGAGCAACACTCAATAAAGAAGAGCCTGTTAATTTGATTAGGCCTGCCATGCTGTGTAAAGCACGGTGCTTTAAATCAGCGTGGAAGTGCGCTTGTTCCCTGATGGGGGGACATGTAGAGGAGAAGACGGCACTCTGCGTGCAGTGACATTAATGGAGCTTGGGTGGACCTCAAAACTGAGCTTGCCCTGGCGGAGAACTTGCTGGATGAATTAATTAACTCCAATTGATGTTACAGTGGCCACCAGTGGAGACACTTCTCTCTCTCTCTCTCTCTATAGGCTATACACACTGCCACCCCTTGCTTTCTGTCCCATACAAAGACTTGCTGGTACAGTATGGAGAGAGGGAAATGAGAAACTGTAGTTCCAGTGTACAGCAAATCATAAAGTCCTTGTACTTTGGTCCATTTTGAGAAAATGGAGAATGGAAATGGAGGTTTCGCATCCACAGTCTTTTATTGCTGTTTTATGTGGATTTATGTAGCCTGTTTAAAGTGACCCTTCAAATTGAACATTTCTGAGCGAGTGACCTTGAGCTTTATGTGCTGCATTTTTCCCAGGTACTTCAAAATACTGAAACAGAGGCTCATTACTTATGAAATATGACAGAAACGTGCCCTGTATGTCACCAGTCTCCAGGATGACGTGTGTATATTGTTGGACAGCAGGTGCAGTAATGTGGTTCTTGTTGACTTTTCCCATGAGTCAGGCTTTCAGTGAGATTACTTTAGTAGTGAACATGATTTCTTCAATTAATGAAACAGCTTCCCTGGCATCCATCTGCACCCAGATGTAAATAAGTAAACTTCACAGTTTATGTGGTTATATGTTTTTGTCAGCAGGAAATAAAATAAGAAAGTTTTAGCTTTAGAGTAGACTTATGAAATGTAGAAAGTGGTCCACAAAAATTCATTCTCTGGATGGAAATATTACATGCTATATAATTCATCTCACTCAAACAGGTATCGTTCCAACAGCACTCATGACTTCCTCTCTTCTAATGCCTCAAGAGTGAATGTTTCCTACGCCTGTTCTGTGAGATTAAGTGTACACTACACTCCAGTCACCCTGTTTTCATTCACTAAGATATTGTTACTATTGTAGAGCAAAGCAGTCTCAGATAGGGACATCCAGACAATGCAGGGGTCTTTCTGTCATTGGGTTTCAGTTTGAATGAGTAATCATAACCGGGATCATCCTTTGTGATATTCAGTAGAAATCGACTAATATTGGTTGTCAATGGCTGATTCTTAAGGTAATACATTACCTGTAATTTACCTCTAAGAATAAAAAGTTTTTTTTGGTTTGTTTTTAGTTTAATATGCTGATTTCATGGTCAAAGTGAGACGCTTCAGGCAAAAACAATGCTTTTTGGTTTTTCATAAAGAAGTTTTTTCAGACTAGTGGAAAAAATGAATGTCATTTTTTATTTAGTGCTGACCTGAATAAGATATTTCACATAAAATACGTTTACATATAGTCCACAGGAGAAAATAATAATTACATTTTTAAAAAAATGACCCAGTTCAAGTGTTTACATACACTTGATTCTTAATACTGTGTTGTTACCTGAATGATACACAGCTGTTTTCTTTTTAGTGACAGTTGTTCATGAGTCCCTTGTTTGTCCTGAACAGTTAAACTGCCCGCTGTTCTTCAGAAAAAGCCAGGTCCAACAATGACTGTGTGGTTTTGAGATCCATCTTTTCACACTGAGGGCAACTGAGGGACTCATATGCAACTACTACAGAAAGATCAAACGCTCACTGATGCTCCAGAAGGATAAACAATGCATTAAGAGCCAGGGGTGTAAACTTTTGAACAAAATGAAGATGTGTACATTTTTCTTATTTTGCCTAAATATCTTATTTTTTTCATGTAGTACTGCCCTTTAGAAGCTACAGAAGCTACTTGCATATTTTGTCTTCTGGGAAAGAAGTTACATTTACCCTGATCTTCAAATTCAAAAATTTTTACCCCCCAGCTCTTAATGCATCGTGTTTCCTGTTGTCAGTATTTTCTGATTCATGGAGTTCATTCAAAGAGATATTCAATATATATATATATATATATATATATATATATACGTGCACACACACACATAATGTATGATGTCACATGATTTTTATTCTCCCTTAGGTTTAGTCTGCCATCAGTAAAGCTTACAGCTTTTGTTTATTAAATTTAACAGCTACCATTGGAGTGAATTGATTACTGTTGGAAAGGAGAAGGGGTGTAGATTTATGTAGCTGTCTGGCTCTTGCACTGTGCAGTTAATCAGTAAATGTCTGATCTGCTTCCCCCTCTCCTTGCTGGTGACGTCTGTACCAGCCCTTATATCTTATAAAAAAAATTGTTGGTTCCAACTTGTTTTGGAGTAAATCCA
>JAHKKF010528076.1:0-10658 GCA_019740295.1 Labeo calbasu | reverse complement strand
GCCCCGCCCCTCTCTTCTCTCTGTGGAGAGACGAGCCTGTTTACTTTAGCCACATTTAGCCGCTAAACTTGCTAACTAGCACATTATTAGGAAAGGCGATCGCACAGATTCATAAAAAAACCCTTATACTCACTTCTGCCGTAAGTAAAGCTGGATCATGAATGATTTGCGCGAACATAGACACATTTATGTAGATCGAGAGGCGCATTCCCTTCACAAACAAACATACTCTACTGCATCTTCAGTGGCTCAGATGTCAGGAGTAAACTTACATCCCTGCTCCGGCAACGAAACAAAGTGGGCGGACTGTTACAGCTGATCTGAGGTAAAACGCTCATGTCAATCAACTATCGTGGGAGCGGCCTCTGTCAGTGTGACGCCACAACGACAGGCATCTGAGAACGGCTTGATTTGAGAAAGGGAATATTATTTTTACAGATTAATTAAAAACCACTGCATGGATTTTTGTCATTATAAGGTAGATTTGTACATACACTGCCAACACACATTAATGTTCAAACAACATGTAAAAGTGAACTTAGCATCCTTTAAGAATTTATAGAGAGCAGACAAAGACATTAACACTGGATGCGTTCTTTCACTCAAAAATGACTGCAACAGAATTGAAGTTTTCAACTACTAATTTGACGACACATATTAAAAAAGTGGCACTCATGACAAGAGATGCCGAAAAACAGCTATATGCGACACCCGACTTGTGTACATAGACCAACAATAAAAATAAATAACTTAAGCATTATGCAAGGATGTTGCAAAAAAAAAAAAAGGCCTTGCCTTCACTATAGGCATTTTCGCACTGCATAATTCTAAAAACTAGCCAGTATGGTGGTTCCTAGAGAATCAATTTCCCCCTCGGGCCATTTTCCTGGTTGCATTCGCACCGGCAGTAAGTGATGTTTTTACTCGAGGCATTTACAAACGTCAACAACTGTTAAATGGAAGACAACTTGATCGAAGTTGTTTTGTTGTGTGTTATGGGTTTTGTGATAAAGGAGTATTAAAATCTGACAAAATCTTATATGACAATTTGCAATGTTACATATCATCAAGGCTGAGAAAAGAACACAACGTGGCAAACAACAGGTAGCTACAACGCTGTCATCGCTGTTTTTCACGTTCGTGTAGTAAATATTTGTATTCTTTTTTTTTCGTTTTAATTCCGGGTTTTGTATGCATTTAGACAATCAGCATACACTTACGTCACGGTAGTTCCTATATAACCCTGCTTTGAAGTACAAGCTAATTTTGTTTCCCCAAACGGAGTTCCTAGAACTAAAACCATTCCTAGCTCCTGCAGTGCGAACACGCCAAAAGCGGGAACTTCCACCAATAGTTCAACCAACTATGAATAAGGTTCCTCCGGTGTGATTACTTGGAATTAGAATAACTCTTCCTGCAGGGCAAATATTGATAAATGTGCTTAACTGCTATTAATTCTGTTCATTAATTGGCATATCATGTAGTTAATTTCTTTTTATCCAGTACAAGATCCAGTACTTACAGTTGACTTACTGCAAAATGTTAATTATTTTACCAAAATAAAAGGGATCATACAAAATGCATGTTTTTTTTTTTTTATTTAGTACTGACCTGAATAGGATATTTCACATAAAAGACATTTACATATAGAGAGAAAATAATAGCTGCATTTTGACCCCGTTCAAAAGTTTACAGAAGGTTCAAACGCTGGTTGGTGTAAACTTATTAACATTTTTCTTATTTTGCCTATATGTCATCTAATATTGCCCTTCAGAAGCTACAGAAGACACTTACGTGTTTCCCAGAAGACAAAATAAGTTAAATTTACCCTTATCGTCAAATTCAAAAAGTTTTCACTCCCCGGCTCTTAATGCATTATGTTTCCTTCTGAAGCATCAGTGAGTGTTTGAACCTTCTGCAATGGTTGCATATGAATCCCTCAGTTGTCCTCAGTGTGAAAAGATGGATCTCAAAATCATACAGTCATTATTGGAAAGGGTTCAAATACACAGAAATGAATTTTCTGAAGAACAGCAGCCAATTGTTCAGGACAAACAAGGGACTCATGAACAACTATCACTAAACAAAACAGTTGTGGATCATTCAGGTAACAACACAGTATTAAGAATCAAGCGTATGTAAATATTTGGTCATTTTCATAAACTCAACTATTATTTTCTCTTGTTGACTATATGCACATATTTTATGTGAAATATCTTATTCAGGTCAGTACTAAATAAAAATAACATGCATTTTGTATGATCCCTCCTATTTTGGTCAAATAATGAACATTTTGCAGATTCTGCAAGGTATATGTAAACTTTCGATCTAATTTGTATAAAAAGCTATACAGTATATTGCAAATGACTGTGTTTTTTGTTTATGCATGGTGTTGAACAAGACATTGAACGTGAACATGCGATGGTCTTGTGTACACAGAGGACTTTCCGCTGGTAGTCCCAACACTCCAGTGCAGCTGCTGAGGCCAAAAACACAACTCGCCGCAAATATCACACAACTGTTATGGTATGGCTTCTAAGAAAACTACTCTTAATTCTGTCTCTTGTGAACTTTCCTTCTGTTTCTGTTTTTCTCTCTCTCTCTGGGTGGTTTAAAGAGGTTTAATCATGCTGATTGCCATGATTATGGCCATCTCCCATGGGTCTACTCTCCGGCCCTGGCCTCCACAGGAAGTCACACTGGCCACTGGCGATCCGTCTTCCTGTTCCTGCTCTTCTGCACACACACCCGACTGCCCCATTCAGTAATAGAACACACTTCCGCAAGCTTCCTATACTCACATACACTTCACCAGCTCACTAACAGAATGATTCATGCATCGAGACTTGGCATGAGGCCACACAGACATGCTGATATTCAGTACAACAGCATAATTTTTCTACAAACAGGAAATTAATATCAAGCAACTTACATTTCACACTACATTTGATGAGTTCATGACAAGTTGATACTATTTTCAAGTTTACAGATTGGTCCCATTTATTTACACTGCAAGTGCCTTAACTGTACTGTCAACTTTTGAAAAAAATGGAAAATTCTGTAAACTGAACTGAATCCAGAATATTCCTTAAATGTAACATTTTCTGCAAAAATAGCACCAATCACAGACAAAACATCAAGCTTTGCATTAGTGTAATAAAGGTCAGCCATACTCATTATTAGAGTCAAGCAGACCTTGCTGTCAGACGGAAGCTTTCTCTCTCCGTCTGTCTGCCTCTCCACTCCCTTTCCTCTCTCTCTGATACCAGCTTATGTGAGGGTGGATAGTTGGCTGGGTAAAGCTGGCAGCAAGACAGGAATGCACAGAATGGGCTGCGAATCCAACAGGAGGCTGTTTGAAGCTCACAAACATTCCTCACACACTCCGTGTGACCAGACGAGAGAAAGCCAATACTTGTCATCTGAGAGAGACTCAGACTCGGTGAATGGCTACACAGTGAAAGATGAATAGGAGCAATAAGGAAATGACTTCAGCCCAGAAGAATGTCTGATTTAATTGATTTTAGGATCACATGGCGATGAAGAAGGGGGGGCAGAATCAAGATGAAGGCTTTACGGAGGGCAAATTATGACCCTGGGAAGGTCAAAGGTCACTGGCTCATGGCTACCGCTGTCCCTCTGCACACAAAGCTCAGGGTTAAGAAGAGAAGCGAGGCCGACACATGAGTCAGGCTAACATTTGTCTCCAGTATGCGTACATTGGCACGTATGTTTGGACTGCGGTTTTGACTGGAACGGTCTTTGTGTGGTCAAGGTAATGTTTTGAGTGTTAAGGTGTGTTCATATCAGCACAATGTCACTAAAATTTCATGCGCAAACAAGGTTTACTGTTAATACTGTAGTGATGCAAGAAGCATTGTTCACACATAAGTCACTTTCACATCAAGGAGCTTTCTGTTGGTCAACATGAACTGCAGATCATGCGAAATCCTATTGAAATTTCACAGACAAATGGTAAATGTGACCACACCATAAGTTGTGATGCATATTAAGCTATGTTATGAAAAAAATACATTATATTATCTTTAAATAAACTCATTTATTTTGGCTTGAGGCAAAATATTTGAATTGTGTAGATTTGAATTATTTAACAAAACTTAATATTATGTGGCATTTAACATAATTCTAAATTAGATTTTTTTTAACTTGAATACTGAACATTTGCAATTTAACAACTGAATTTTTGTGGCAGTTTTTTTAATTGACATGTATTTTCAAACAGTGAATTTTTGGTTTTGAATTCTAAGACTGCAAATATCTGGTTTTTAAAAATACAGCTTTAAGTTTTCAAAAAGAAGAAATTTGGAACATTCAAAATGCAGAAATTCAGACTGTACAGAAAGTAGGTTGGAGGTCATCCACAGGGAAGAGTAGAAGATCTCCAAAAAGTCGAACGAAGCATTTGGGGTGAACGGGAGGGGAAATGTTCGGTTCATATTCGGTGACACTTGTCAGTGATTCAAATTTACACAACTTTGAATCATTGACGTTTTCAGTGGCGTGCAGTGGTGTTCTGAAAAATATATTTATTTAATTTTGTAGATTAAATGTCCCAGTCTCATTTTCTTGGTTAAATAAACATTACTTACATTACCATAATAAAAATCTATTTTGTATTTTCACATTAGCAAAGCATAAATTTCATCAGCTTAATGTTTTTAAGCATTTTACATTTATTCCAAAATAATAACTCAAGACAGTAACAATTTAACCAATAGTGAGCTGATTGCTCACTAAAAAAAACTCCACAGATCATGTTCTCAGGCCATTTGAAGTTAGATTTTGACCTGACAAAGTGGTTATATCAAAGACTATAGAATACCCAAGACTTGTCAGTCACAAAGATGCAACGCTCATTATGGCCGTGAAGCCCCGCCTTCTTAATGAAAGAGCCAATCGTTGATTAGTAAAGTCAGCACATCACTGCATGAACCAATCACAGCCGAACATATCCAATCATATCGCGATAAAGGCACTGCCTCCTCTCATGTGACCAAACCCACCGTATGCTTTAGGGGGTCTGTTAAAACTCAATGGGCTCAGGGGAGGTGAGAGAGATGCAGACTCCCGCTGTAACTCCCGCCTGCTTGGTGTTGCTGTTGGACAGTTTTACTTTACAAAAACAAGTGATTTATATGCTTTTTTATGTTGTATTTTGCAATATTAGCGTTGGTTTTTTTTTTTGTAAAGTGATTTTTTTCTCATTCAATTTTTTGCAAGTGCCCCTCAATCTTTCCAACTCCATTTACAAGCAAGCAAAAATGGGTTTTAACAGTTTTAAGCTATAACCAGTTTAAAGGTGAACTAAGTAAACTTTTTGTTCTCACTGTCTGATAGAAAAGTGACATTGGACTTTATACTGACACCTGTAGATGGGGACGTAAGTCACAGATGACGCTTTTGGTAATCATCAATGCCATTGTCACAGTGTGCATAAACAGAAAAACTTTCGAAGATAAAGCAAGTATTATTCAGCTTGTCATGTGACTGGTTGCCTCCAAGAGGGGGGTGACCCACATTATGTAGTAAAACATCTTTTTCAAAGCCATTGATATGACTGAAGTCTTCATTTTAGATTAAATATTATTTTCTTATAGTCTATGTTTTTGGATTGTGCAATATGCATGATTCTTTGCTTGAGTGTGTGTGTTTGTGTGTGTGTGTGTGTGTAAGGGTCAGTTTAAACCGGTGACAAGGGTCATCGGCAGTTCCTCATATCTGTCATCATCTATCTCCCCTGAATCTGGGAGCTCAGCCTGTCCAGACAGATGGAGCGGCTTGTCATGTCTGGCAGGTTTCCTCACAACAGGTGAACCCAGTGGACTCAGCACTGGAGAGTATTTTTGTTTTTTTTAACACCAACACACACAACATTATCAAATATCATGCATTTCTTTTTTGTAGTTGTTTTTGTCTCACTGTAATGTTGTTTTGTTTTCTTAGAGACAGTGTCAATGTCCATCCCAACCCATATACCTGAAAGAGCTATTCAGCTCTTAATAATCCACATCATTTTTAGGTGCGACAATTGCCAATTATAGGTTTCATTTAAACAATATGGATATTTTAATTCAGTACAACCCAGCACTTAACTTAGGCCATGTGGGAACAGCCATCACATCAGGTCAGGAGAACAAAGCGCTTTCTTTGCCATGAGGGACAGGACACATTTTATCATCTACATTTTAATGGCCATCTAGTCAGGTAGTTTGTGTGTGTGTGCTGAGTGGAAAAAGTCCTGGACACATTCCTGTCAATACCTTCATTTCACCCTATACATCAGAGTCCTTGTCCTGACAACTGTGGGGTGTCGCTTTGGAATAGAAGAACATGATGACAACAACTGCACTCCATTGATGAGACACACACACACACAAACACCTCAGCCAGTATTATGTATGGATTTTCTGTCTTGTTATTTGTGACTTTGCGTCAAGTCAAATTCCTTTCGTCAATACTGATTGGACACACCTCTGTTGCACAATAATGAGATTCTGATTCATTCATTCACAATTCATACTCAGCTAATGCTTTAATATGCAATAGTTTCCAAAAAATGTCAAGCTGGCAAAATAATTTAGACATTTTAATATGTGACCTTGGACCACAAAACCAGCCTTAAGTCGCTGGGGTATATTTGTAGCAATAGCCAAAAATACATTGTATGGGTCAAAATTATGCCAAAAATCATTAGGAAATTAAGTAAATATTTTTTTTTTTGAGAAAGAAATATGCAACTATTACAGAAGGTTCAAACACTCACTGATGCTACAGAATGAAAATCAATGCATTAAAATCCAGGGGTGTAAACTTTTGAACAGAATGAAGATGTGTACATTTTTCTGACTTTGCCTAAATATCTTTTTTTTTTTTCATTTAGTACTGGCCTTCAGAAGCTACAGAAGATACTTACATGTTTCCCAGAAGACAAAAGTAAAATTTACCCTGATCTTCAAATTCAAAAAGTTTTCACCCCCTGGCTCTTAATGCATTGCGTTTCCTTCTGAAAGATCAGTGAGTGTTTAAACATTATGCAATAGCTGCATATGAGTCCCTAAGTTGTCAAGTTGTCTCAGTGTGAAAAGATGGATCTCAAAATCATACAGTCATTGTTAGAAAGAGTTCAAATACACAAAAAAGTTGAAAAACAAGAATTTGTGGGACCTGACTTCTCTGAAGAACAGCACACAGTTTAACTGTTCAGGACAAACAAGGAACTGTCACTAAACAAAAAAAACAGCTGTTGATCATTCAGGTAACAATACAGTATTAATAATCAAGTGTATGTAAACTTTTGAACAGGATCATTTTTATAAATTCAACTTGTGGACTATAGTAAATGTCTTTTATGTGAGATATCTTATTCAGGTCAGTACTAAATAAGAAATAACATGCATTTTGTATGATCCTTCTTATTTTGGTAAAATTATTGACATTTTGCAGATTCAAGGTTTATGTAAACTTTTGGCTTCAACTGTAAATGCAGCATTAAAGAGCTTAAGACACTTTCAAAAACCCAAAACTTTTAAACATTACCGCATGTCAACAATTACTACATTTGAAACATTTCAGAAAAACCCAATACTGAAGCAAAACATACTCTATGATCTAACAGCGAGCAATCTCAGAGCAAAAATATTTCTCCCTGGGGCTCATACGGCTGTAAAAATGGTTTTTGAAGTAATAAACATCAGACCATTTTAAGCCAATAAATGACCTGACTACTCCAATTCAGTATTAGGTATGGTGCAACGCTCACCATAATTCAGCCTGTGTCACAATGACATACACACTCAAACACCAGCCTTCCCAGCACGTCCAGTCAGTCTTGTTCTTTCACATCTTATCTTCTCTAATAAGCAACAGACAAACAAGCTTTTAATCTTTAACACTGACACAAAACCGGCTCTTTATATCAGTCTCTATTGTGTTCAGCATGTTCCTGGAGACTTTTAATTAAAACTCCTGAGGAAAAAATAAAAACAATTGTGGTCTCAAATGCCTATTTCAGAGGATATCTCAACAGTGTCATAAAATGTGCTCAAATTTGCTAAACTGCCCAAGTCTGCAATCAAATGTCAAAGATATCACTATGAACTCAAAACAAAAATACTATAAACTGATGACATTTGAAATTAAATTTATACTTTGATACAATGCCCTTGCTTTAGATAAAACTGCAAATATAAAATCAGAGCAAAGCAACAGTTTAAAGAGAATCTTGCTTAGCAAGTGAGTTGAACTGTCAACCTGAATAAAAACACATGTGGTTTAACAGAACAGACAGTTGAATGTAACTCTATCAGCCCCTTGAGTACTGAGGTTTTGTTCCCGCCACATCAACACGAGCTTGCAACGCGTTGTTCCAGGCTTTAGTTTAATTGTTTCAAATTGATTTACAAGAAAAAACAGGCGTCCAGACTAGCTCTCATGCGCTCAGCATCTCTTTCATGTCTTGTCTCTGCACGCTGGTTCTTATTACAAATTGGATACTGATTTGGAGGCTTTTGAACACTCTTAAAAGATAATTTAAGATAATTTCTTAAGATTATATTTTCATCTGTTGGGTCCTTATTATATCTAATAAGGTCATTTTCACTTTCAACTTTGGGTTTGTGAGTTCGGGTTGTTAATTATTATTATTTGAGGCTTTACAAACTGTTCCAAGAGGCTTATTCAGCTCAAAAGGACACACACAAGTCCTATAAGAGCTAAAATTATGGCCGGATACGTTAGCTTTTAGAGGAGATCAGAGGTGGCAGGAAGGTGGCAGTCGGTCCAGACAGGAGTGGGGCTCGCAAAAGCCAGATAACCCGACACACACACTCGCAATCTTCCTGTTTATGCCTGCCCTCACATCCCATTCACACTCTACCCAGCCCAGACCTGTAACACTTTCCTCTATGCAGACAATCTGCTCGGCTCACTGTGTCTTATCTCTCGCCTCCTCTGAGTTTTTTTTCTCCCTCCTCTCTCTTTTTTTCCGCTCCCACTTCCCATAAGCGAACGAGATCTGATGCGGGCAAGATTGGGCACGTTGGCAGGAAGTGTTGCAGTTCTGGTTTGGGCTCTTTTTCTTCCTCCCTCTCCGTTTCTCAGTTTAAGGTGGTGAGATGTATGTCGGCGTGAGACGTACGAGAAGGGGGGGACACAATGACACTTGCTAATGGAGGCGTTGAAACATATTAACCATCCTTACCTTTGTGATCAGGCAAATGTTTGGTCTCCTAATGACCCCCACTGACCCAAACAAACACACTCAGATAAAGAGAT
Organism: Labeo calbasu; assembly: GCA_019740295.1. Taxonomy (NCBI): domain Eukaryota; kingdom Metazoa; phylum Chordata; class Actinopteri; order Cypriniformes; family Cyprinidae; genus Labeo; species Labeo calbasu. The sequence goes on along the minus strand of JAHKKF010528076.1, from coordinate 1,364 downwards.
AGAGAGGAGCTGCTCCTCTGTGACCTCTAGGAACAAGCCAGTGAGTTCAAGCAGGTCGCAGCAGGAGATACCCGGTCTATGAAAACAGAAAAACTGGATTATTGCATCCTTAAACGCACACGCAAACATGGTGGCTATTTCCGAAGGTCTTATCTTCAGCCTTATCCGTAGGACATGAAGCCATGTCTTTTAAACCGTATCATCAAAGCGCAGCACTTACTCATGTGTGGGGGGCTCCTCTCATATCTAGACACGTCTTATCTATTGGAAAACAAACATCTGTTATTGTTAGTGTTGTCTGTCAAACTGCTAGTTAATATTAGCTCATCCTGAAAGGAAAATTCTGTCATCGTTTGGATCATCTACTCACCCTCACATCCTTCCAAACCCATCTGACATACTTTTCGTCCACTCTTTTCCATACAAAATAATTGTGACTGGAGTTTTCAAGTTAAAAAAAAGATGCAAAAGCACTATGAAAGTATCATTTAAGTACTATAAATGTATCATTAAGTGGTCCAAATGACTCATATGCTTTTTTTATTTATGTGTTTTGCGTAAGAAATAATGATGATCCCTTATTTCCTTATTGCGCAGTTACCAAATAAGAACGGAATGAATCATTCAGACCAGTTTCGTGAACTGAATCAACCGATTCATTGAAAAGGTCAATAAAATACACTACCGGTCAAAAGTTTTTGAACAGTCCGATTTTTAATGTTTTTTTAAAGAAGTCTCTTCTGCTCATCAAGCATGCATTTATTTGATTCAAAGTACAGCAAAAACTAATTTTGAAAAAGTTTTAAAATTTAAAATAACTGTTTTCTATCTGAATATATTTTAAAATGTAATTAATTCCTGTGATTTCAAGCTGAATTTTTAGCATCATTACTCCAGTCAAATCCTTCAGAAATCATTCTAATATTCTGATTTGCCACTCAAAAAACATTTATTATTATTATTATTATTATTATTATTAATAATAATAATATTATACCATTATTATTACTTCAGGTTCTTTGAAGAATAACAACATTATAAATGTCTTTATAATCCTTGCTAAATAAAAGTATTAATTTCCATAATTTCTTTCCCAAAAAAACAAACAAACAAGTTTTTGAATGGTATAGTGTATAATTCAGATATTTATCTGAATTTATTTTAGATAAATGCTGAACTTTGAATCTTTCTATTCATCAAAGAATCCTGAAAAAAAAAATACTCAACTGTTTTAAATATTGATAATAATAATAAACATTTCTTGAACAGGAAATCAGCTTATTAGAATGATTTCTGAAGGATCATGTGACACTGAAGACTGGAGTAATAATGCTGGAAATTTAGTTTTGATCACATTTTACATT
>JAHKKF010528074.1:0-16920 GCA_019740295.1 Labeo calbasu | reverse complement strand
AACTACTTTAATATTTTGTTATATAAGTGTACTTAGTAGTTACAGATAGTATAGTAAACAATTGTGTGTATTTTGTGTATTTAAAATTGTGTATTTAAAAAAAAAAAACAACCTAAACCAAACTCTGATTCTAACCCCCAACCTATAGTAAGTATACATTTTAATGAATGGATCTTAATTAATACATAATTGTATAATTACATAATGTTACATAACAAGGACACCTTAAAGGAGAAGTCCACTTCCAGAACAAAAATTTACAGATCATGTACTCACTCCCTTGTCATGCAAGACGTTCATGTCCGTCTTTCTTCAGTCGTAAAGAAATTATGTTTTTTGAGAAAAATATTTCAGGATTTTTCTCCATAAAATGGACTTCTATGGTGCCCTAATTTTAAACTTCCTAAATGTAGTTTAAATGCGGCTTCAAATGATCCCAAATTGTTTTGTAAAGATCCCAGCCAAGGAAGAAGGGTCTTATCTCATGTTCTCCCTCAACTTCAAAATCATCCTATATCACTGTTTTACCTTTTTTGTTAAGGGTGTTTAATCTTCTTTGCATGTTCACTTTGCAAAGACTGGGTCGGTACTTCTGCAGCGATGTAGGATGATTTTGAAATGACTTTTGAAGTTGAGGGAGAAAATACGATCAGAGTTTTTCGACATACCCTAACTGTCTTGAGACAGAATACACAGAGTTCAGGCAGAGCAAGACAAGACGAGCGCTTGAGATTAAAAAGTATTTAAATCGTATTTTTTTTTTGACTGAAAATAACGTTTGTTTCGCTAGATAAGACCCTTCTTCCTCGGCTGGGATCGTTTACAACCACATTTGGGATCGTATGAAGCCGCATTTAATCTGTATTTTGGAAGTTCACACTCGGGGCACCATAGCAGTCTATTATATGGAGAAAAATCCTGAAATGTTCTCCTCAAAAAACGTAATTTCTTTACATCTGAGGAAAGAAAGACATGATCATCTTGGATGACAAGGGGGTGAGTACATTGGAAGTGGACTTCTCCTTTAAAATAAAGTGTAAGCATATTTTCTTAAAATAACAAAGGAATTTACAGCATGTTAGCAAAAGCAAAATCAAGTTTTTATTATTGTTGTTGTTATCATTATTATTTAATTGAGTTACATAGATGAAAGATTTTTTTTTCCCCTCAGCATTTTGTTTACTCAACCAAAGCAGATTTCAGGTACAGATGGTTTTGGTTACATTATTCCTGACAAGCCTTGTACAGATTTATGAAGAAATTATCCAGAGAGAGACTTTCTCACAGTGCCCATCAGTTGAACCCTACAAAAACTTTCATTTCAAAGTGCGTTTGAAGTGTTTTTTTTTTTTTCCGGTTTGGATCAGCTATGATTATTCTCCCTTTGTATTCCCCTGCGCAGACATCATGTATTCCATTTAAAATGCACTGTTAGTCTAATCTGTGTCTAGGCTGTTTTTGTTTTAATTGACTTTGTAAATATTCTTTTCTGTCGCTTTCTAGTCTATGTTTGTCCTTGTTTGCTGTAAACCCAGAGCTATTTGATTGAGTATGTCATTAGTGTATATTATCAGCACAGGATTATGTTCCTACATGACTTAATCTTATCAGAGACCATAAATGTGCCTCCACTGACATTTATTTTGACAGAAATATGTGACGTGCCCTTTAACAATGAGCGATGTTTAGGCTGATAGCCGTACCAAGGACATAGTACGCTTAAAAACTAGGCGCTGTCGACAGAGGACGTTTTATCCAACCTCTGGTGCATAATATTACCTTCACACATGCATATTAAGATCACTTTTCTGGCCTAAAATGAAGTGGTGGAACAGACTCCCGTGGAGGCCCCCCTGTTTGGCACAAAGTGCACAAATAGATGTGTAATTTTCTTAATGAATAATTTATGGAAGAGTTCTTAAGTATCCTAATGTGTTTCAAGGTTAGGTGTAATCCTGTAAGATTATTACAATTGATTATCAAACATGATATCACATATATGTGTGTTTATATTGTCTTTTATGCTGATTTGGAAGGCCTCATATTGAAGGGCATATTCAAGGACATAGTTATAATATTAATGTAGATATAAAATTTTAAAAACAGCAGAGGCTAGAAATTTTAAAGAATAAAAAATAAAAGTGTTCTTTTGAATTCTTTTGAATTGCTTTAATATCAAGCAGTTATACGATCAAATATGCTTTCGTGAACTGAAACTGAAATTTGATCTCCTGTTTTTCCATTGAACATTCATTTGTGTGTCTTTCCACACAATTACATCAAAATATTGCAAAATATGCACATTTTGACTAATTTACTAATTAAATCTGGATAGATAATGCATTAAGCCTTCTTAATTTTATTATGCAGTCAAACAAAAGTGGAATTAAATTGAATTTGCCTTTCCAGGCTGTTAAAAACTAAATTAATGCTTCACCATATGGGCCTCAACTAAATTTGCAAGTAACATTCTCAGCTAGCAATGGCCCATTTGTCTTAGTTTGTCATTATTTTCACTTGTTAATGATTTTTAATTTTGGCAAATATTGTTTATGCTTTTTATTCCTGGCAAATGAAGCTTATGGTAAATAAACTTTTATCCAGCAGTCCTAAAGCCAGTCTTAATTTATGCATCATCTCTTTTGCATCGCGTCACAGAGACGGTGTTTGTTTTGGCAGGTGAATCAGAACTGGTTTTTGGTTTTATGATGTTCGCTGGAGTTAGGCTGCTGAGCGAGGCAGGCAGCATTAATTCTGTTCTCAAAATGCTACGCACATATTTTAAAAAAATATATGCTTGAAGAGTTCAATTTATGAAGGGTTGCAGTGGTCTGAAGTATTGTATTCCATTTCTGAGTTGAATACCAAATGAAAAATGAATTCTCTCTCTCTTACTGTCTCTTTCTCTTGCTCTTTTGTCTATCAGCATTGTATTAGCACTGTCAGAGAATTAAATAGTGCAGTAATTACAGTACCACATGACTTTTTTTTTTAAACAAAATTAAATGAGAATAAATTGGATTCAAATAGGGGGTTCAGGCTTGCACAAGACATGCGTGCATGTTTTTAAAAGGCCATTATTCATTCTCTTAGTGAATCGTATGTGTTTGTGTATTCATCCCTAACTGATTAGGACCCAACAATGCAAGCCATTTGTTTATGTCTTCCAGCAGTGTTGGGTAGATTACTTGTGAAAGCTAATGAAACATTCATTACAAATGAATCAGCTACAATTCTTAGATGGTACTGTTTAGAAGATCTAATATTATTACTTTTAATCTCTCATTGATGATTTATTTGATGTCATGCACAAGATTTCTGTAGTATTTAAAAAAAATTGCAAAGAGATGTTAATTTTTGCAGCATAAAGAAATGGTTCACCCAAAAATTAGACCATCAAAGATGTAAATTTAGCATTATATCACTTGCTCACTACAGGATCCTCTGCAGTGAATGGGTGCTGTCAGAATGAGTGTCTAAACAGCTGATAAAAACATCACAATAATCCAGTCAATCAGCTAATGTCCTGTGAAGAGAAAAGCTACAAATAAAACAAATCCATTAAAAGGGTCATCGGATGCCCATTTTCCACAAGTTGATATCATTCTTTAGGGTCGTAATGAAAAGTCTATAATATACTTTGTTTAAACTCATCCGGCTAAAATCATCCTATTCTGGTCGAGGCTGCTTTAAATGCAAATGAGCTCTGTTCACCCAGTGAGCTCAGATGTCGGGAGTAAATGACGACCACTATGTTCATTATTACATCCAGCAACACAACACCTCAATCGTTCAATTATTGTCGAACTTACATCCCTGCTCCGGCATCAAAACAATGGAGGTGGGACTGTTGCAGCTGATCTGAGGTAAGACGCTCATGTCAATCAACTATCGTGGGAACGGCCTCTGTCGGTGTGATGCCACAGCGACAGGCATCTGAGAAAAAAGGGAATATTATTTTTACAGATTAATTAAAAAACACTGTATGGATTTTCATCATTATAGAGTAGATTTGTACATACACTGCCAACACACATTACTGTTCAAACGACATGTTAAAGCGAACTTAGCATCCAATGACCCCTTTAAGGGATTTTAACTTTAAACCATTGCTTCTGGCCAAAATCGTCATCATTTATAATTCATAGTCCATAATTCACAATAATTCTTACTCTAGTGAAAAAAGTCAATTCCCTGTTATTCTCTCACATCAAAATTCTCTGACATATTTGTTTAGAACTTCGCTGGTGCTTGATCTGTGTATATTTCTCTCCTGATTTAGAAGAGACAACTTTTTTTCACTAGAGAAAGCAATGCTATGAATAGAAGACTCTTAATTTAGCCAGAAACACTGGTCTTGAAAAAGTCTTGATGGATTTGTTGACTGTTTAACCGTTAACCGACAGTAAGAATTTTAACTGATTATTACTATCAGTTAAACGGTTTAAAAGTTTTTTTTCTACAATTATTATTATTATTTTAATTATTATTATATTTTACGTTTGCTGCATGGTGCAAGACAAAAAAAAGGGTATTTGTATACTCACGGCATGTGTACATACACTGACCAAAATTATAAATGAATTAATAAATTACCAATAAATTATAAATTATGAACACTTTTGTTTTTGCCCCCATTTTTCATGAGCTGAACTCAAAGATCTAAGACTTTTTCTGTGTACACAAAAGGCCTATTTCTCTCAAATATTCTTCACAAATCTGTCTAAATCTGTGTTAGTGAGCACTTCTCCTTTGCCGAGATAATCCATCCACCTCACAGGTGTGGCATATTAAGATGATGATTATTGCACAGGTGTGCCTTAGGCTGGCCACAATAAAAGACCACTCTAAAATGTGCAGTTTTACTGCATAGAGTTGATCAGGTTGTTGATCGTGGCCTGTGGAATGTTGGTCCACTCCTCTTCAGTGGCTGTGCGAAGTTGCTGAATTTTGTTAGGAACTGGAACACGCTGTCATATACNCTGATCCAGTGCATCCCAAACATGCTCAATGGGTGACATGTCTGGTGAGTATGCTGGCCATGCAAGAACTGGGATGTTTTCAGTTCCCTATCTGTCATTCACTCTGTCGTTGTGTCGAGTGTACGACACTGGGGGTCGTTCTTGGGAGCCCAAACACCTCTGACAACTTTGAGAAAAGGCCAATGATATTGGGTGTGCAGAATAAATAGGCCAGTGTGGCATCTGCTCACTAGTTCTTTTCTTCTGAGCCGAATGCAGCATCTCTCTGTGAGAAGCTGCATCATTCACCTCTTCGTCGTTGGATCTGTGGCACAAGCAGCGGTCTCTCCCTTCTAAAACACAGATAAGTGTTGTGAGAGTTCCCCTGGGTGCTTCAACAGTGATCTTGAAGAGCAATCTTTCTCCTAAAAGAGTAATTTCTCTAAAAGAGCTGGTGCAGTTGGGATTGTGTGTTGATAAACATGCCTTTCCTTCCGTGTCCTTCTGGTTGCGGCTTACCTCCCCAAACGATCAACACGATTGTTGTGTTCAGTGTTGGGCTATGCTCACACTGATGCAGCGCTTGTTGATGGTTCATGTTTTGCTTGCGAAAACATGACCATGGGCGCACTTTGCTCATGAGTCACATGCTTTTACGTGAAGCTGCGGCTCACCTCGACTGCTTCCCATTCCGGTCTTTCTACTTCCGGGTACGAGGCTGCTGCAATGTGCGTCGATGGGGAGCAATAGGAAGCGAAGAAGTTTTCTGCCGGGTGAAAACCCCACAAACCTCTCACTCCTCGCGTTCCTCGGTCGAGCTTGTGGATGAGTTGGTAGTCTGTCTCAGCACGGCTGATTCTCTTATTCGGAGCTCCTAAACGGGCAGAATGGTTGGTGGCAGCATCGCTAGGAGGGCGTGAGCCATTTGAAGCTGAAGCTTCAGCTGAGCAAGCCTCTGCGGGGGGATGATTCTTAGTTTGAGGCTGAACCCCCATTTCCCAGGTCGGTCCATTCGGCGACACCGTGATAGAATTTGCATGCCAGTTCTTCACAGTAATAAAAAAAAAAAAAAAAAAAAACAGACAAAGGCCATCATATATCTGGCCTCAGGCTTGGGTCGGGCACAACGTCAGAGTGAACGACAGATAGGGAACGTCTTGGTTACGTACTGGTAACCCTCATTCCCTAATGGAGGGAACGGAGCCGTTGTGTCCCTCATGCCACAACTCCAGACTGCCTCTGAGTGGGTTGAGATGCTTTCGACTCCTCAGAACAGAACTAGTGAGCAGATGCCACGCTGTTCCTATTTATACCCACATGCCTGGGGCACGGCCAGCTATGCACATTCTGCACACCCAATTTCATTGGCCTTTTATCAAAGTTGTCAGAGGTGTTTGGGCTCCCAAGAGTGACCCCCAGTGTCGTACACTCGACACAATGTCTCCGTTCCCTCCGTCAGGGAACGAGGGTTACCATACGTAACCAAGACTTCCAGGAATTGTGTACAGATCCTTGCAACATGGAACCGTGCATTATCATGCTGCAACATGAGGTGATGGTTGTGGATGAATGGCACAACAGTGAGCCTCAGGATCTTGTCACAGTATCTCTGTGCATTCAAAATGCCATCAATAAAATGCACCTGTGTTCGTTGTCCATAATATATGCCTGCCCATACCATAACCCCACCGCCACCATGGGCCACTCAATCCACAACGTTGACATCAGCAAACCGCTCACCCACACAACACCATACACGCTGTCTGCCATCTGCCCTGTACAGTGAAAACCGGGATTCATCCGTGAAGAGAACACCTCTCCAAAGTGCCATACGCCATCGAATGTGAGCATTTGCCCACTCAAGTCAGTTACGATGATGAACTGCAGTCAGTTCGAGACCCCAATGAGGACGACAAGCATGCAAATAAGCTTCCCTGAGACGGTTTCTGACAGTTTGTGCAGAAATTCTTTGGTTATGCGAACCGATTGTTGCAGCAGCTGTCCGGGTGGCTGGTCTCAGACGATCTTGGAAGTGAAGATGCTGGATGTAGAGGTCCTGGGCTGGTGTGGTTACACGTGGTCTGCGGTTGTGAGGCCGGTTGGATGTACTACCTGGAGACCAGCTAAAACCAGCTACTTCCGTCTTAAACCAGCTAAAACCAGCCTAGGCTGGTTTTAGCTGTTTTTTTTCAGCAGGGGTGTTAATGAAATTAACAGATATGTCTGTGATAAGCCATATTGCTCAACCCTGCAAAAACACGCTGTGAATAGAAACATATAACCAGAGGATGAGAAGTCCCGAACCGCAAATTGATGGGATTTTCTGATGGTGTTTTTGCTGCGGGTCTAATAGTTAAGCGGCTTTCACAAAGGACATGGAAAGCGCTGTGCTATGAAACCCATTCATTTCAATGGCTTGCGCTGCACAAGGACGGTTTGTTGCTGCGTTGACCAAAGCGCACCACTGGCGCACAAGACGCCCGTGCCACACTCAAAGTTCAAAATAGTTTAACTTTTGCCGCTGCGCTCTGAAGCGCTGCGCTGAACCCAGTCCTGTGTGAAAGCCGCTGTAACAGTCACCACCCCAGTCTATCTGTACAGCATGTCGACATGTTATTTAAAAAAAAAAAGAAAAACTAGACACAAACACTGAGGTATGCCTGCTATATAACCTGTTTTTATGTCTGATGTGAAGAACAAGACCAGTACCGTTCTTCAAAACGCTTAGAAGCATTCAGTGTGTGTTTTAGTTATGTCACCTTAATTAGATAATTATTTAATATTTAGTGTAGGAGTGTATTTATTTTATTCTTTTTATATATATATATATATATATATATTATTTTATTCAGATTTTCTCTGTTCTCAGAAGTGCGTGATAATTTAAAGATGTGTGAATCTAGTTTTTGTTGGTGCTCTGTTGCTCTGTATGCTGCTGTTTGCACGTTAAAGAAAAATATTTGTTTGTATTTTTATGTATCATAGACTCTATTTCTATTTAATCCTAAATTATTATTCTAATTTCATCAGCTGGTTAATGTTCGGTTAACGAGCAGCGGTTGTCGGTCAGGAAAATTAACCGAAATAAGCATCCTTAAGTGCAAACATGCAGTTTTTCACTTTAAAGAATGCCAGTTGTTGGACTGGCGTCGTGTAGATTGCTTATGGATTATTGTGAGGTTTTTATCAGCTGTTTAGACTCTCATTCTGACGGCACCCAGTCATTTCAGAGGATCCATTGATGAGCAATTGATGTAATGCTACATTTCTCCAAGTCTGTTTCTAAGAACAACCTCAACTACATCTTGGGTGGCTTGAGAATACATACATACATTTTCAGCAAATTTTAATTTTTGGCTAAATTGTTCCAGTAAAACTTTACAATAAGGTTTATTAGTTAACATTATTTAACATGATCTACGATTGATGCATTAATAAAATCACAAGTTGTGTTTATTAGCTAATGCACTGTGAACTAACATGAACAAACAACGAATGGCTGTATTTTCATTAACTAACATTAACAAAGATGAATAAATAGTGTAATAAATGTATTGTTCATTGTTTGTTCATGTCAGTTTATACACTTTATTGTAAAGTGTTAACATTATTCATTTAAACTGCACCAAGACAAAGAGTTTTACATGTAGTTTCTTATATATTTTGATGAAAGTGCATTAATTACCACTTATATCATTACATGTTAAATAATCTACAAAGTACATGTAGTTTGTTACTACTCAACACTGTCTCTAAAGTAGAACTGAAAAATCTAGGACAAACATGCTTGTGTCTTTAATCAGTCGTACTATTTTTATAATAAAAGCTCTGCTCTGCTGTGTAACACAGTTACTTAGTCATTGCAATTTGCATTTAGTGTCTCTCCCTCTCTTTATGACCTTGTTTTCAGCCTGATTTAACATATCCAGAGGTGCTGAACTCTGCATGGGGCTTAAGATCAAAAGTGTTAATGCATGAAGCCCAGTCGTAAAACAGACCTGTGAAGCGATAGCATAAACATTATGCATAAACTCTAGTATTCACTTATCAAAATGTTTTATTGTAACTGTCAAAAAAGCTCCTGTAACAGGCATAATTTCCTTCTGCGTTCTTAGGGGAGGCTTTACTGTTGATATTTTAGCCTAATATTTTATTAGGTGCACATATAATAACCTTATTTCACATGATAAACCATTGCTTAATATATTAAGTGTTGCTGTACACTACTTGTAAATGCAAATATGTGATATTGTAGCAGTGCATTTTAATTCATCTGTTATACATCAAATCACTTCATTTGTTTCTCCTTTGTTATTATGCCCAGATTGGCATATGAAACCCAGGCCCAGTCCAGATGCTCCAGAATGGTTTAATGACTACCAGCTCAATGACAGTGTGTTCCTGGTCCAACCAACCAATCGATATGTGTAGAACAGTGTGAGTCCAGCAGCAAGTTGAGACAGACTGGGTCTTAATATAAGGACAAGCTACTCTGTCTACAGTCTACAGCTAGAGTCTACAGCTACTCTGAAATGTTTCTCAGTCTCCCCTAAATGATTTCATGCTGGTAGGGGGAATTGGATCCAGATGTGGTACTGAATGAAAGTGTCAAACCGTTGAATTTGAAGCAGGTAGCTACTGGTAACTAGTAGACATAAAATCAAAAGGGATTGATGTGTGAACCAGTATTATGCATCAATCAGGGTTTAAACTGATTAATTAAATCAGTTTGATCATTTTAAGGTTTCAAAACTGAATTTAGATTGAGGTAGCAAAACAGGATGCAAATTTGTAATTCACACTGAATTGAAAGAAATAGGATTAAAATGGAAATTAAGTAGAATAAATTAAGCTGTAACTAAAAGCAAAACTCACTTGAGCAACTCCCAAGATGTTTGTGTTTAGTTTGCATGCAGGCTTACTTGGCTCACTTATTTACATTGAGTTTATTTGGCCATACTTTAGTTGGGGACCAATTCTCACTATTAACTAACTATTAACTATGACTTTTGCCTCAGTAAACTTACAATTTGCTGCTTATTAATAGTTAGTAAGGTAATTGTCACAGTAAGTTTAGGTATGGGGTAAGGTTGGAGTCCCCATCCCTTAAAACTCATCTTTAATCATCAAAATGACATATTTAAATGTTTTTTTTTCTTGTTAAAATATTTTCTCAAGCCTTAAAACAGCGTGAATGTAACTCTACACGCTTGCCTCATTTACTATACGCGGATCTATGAATACGCAAATCAGCCCCGCCTCCACTCAGTCACACCAGCCAGAGGCTCCTGATTCACTGAACTGTAGGAAAAGGAAAGGAAGGAAGGAAAGGACATGACATGTGGCCAAGTATGGTGACCCATACTTGGAATTTGTGCTCTGTATTTAATCCCATTACACACACAGTACTGAACATACACACACACTCGGAGTAGTGGGTAGCCATATTGCCATGGCGTCCGGGGAGCAGTTGGGGATTCAGTGCCTTGCTGAAGGGTCTCAACTCAGTCATGGTACTGAAGGTGGAAGAGAGCACTAATCATCCATTCCCCCCACCGACAATCCCCGCCAGACCTGAGACTCGAACCCGCAGGCTTTGGATTACAAGTCCAACTTTCTGACGATTAGGCCATGACTCCCCGAGTAAATGTGACATAATGGCAAAGCACAAATAATGACTGATAAAACTATGTTTTAACTAGCGGACAAATGTTCTTTTTAACTTTTGGTTTTGTGCTGGTAATCCTGTTGGTATATGTTGCATGCTAATGATAGGAATCTATCCATTGATGTGATTGGTTATTGAAGTTTGTGATGTAGCAAAAAAGGGCTATTTCAAATCGAGTTTCACATGGACTGGTACTAATAAACAGACAATATGCTAGTTAATAGTGAGAACTGGTCCCTAAACTGAATTTTTACGGTTCATTTATTTATTACTTATTTAGGGGGCATAAAACTGATCGGGTAGACCAAACTGTACAGCCTGGAGACTTGAAACTTAGCCAGATGATACAGCTCAATGTGGGGAGACTTTAGGTATCTCAGATTCCATTTCTGTCATGAAAAATGTTCCGCCATTTTGATTTTTTTTTTGCAATACCTACTTTTGTGATCTAGTCCTAGGTTTTTTACCCAGCCGGATCCAAACCGGTGATATAAGTTCTCTGAAGTCTGAATACCAAAACTTATCACAACCATGTTGAAGTTCCATTGTTGGTCGCAACAGGACACCAAAATGACTGAAGTAGGTGGGGCTAGGGCTGGGTGATAATTTGATAACGATAATTATTGCAATATAATTTTCCTCGATAAAACGATATGAAGAGTTCAATAAATGTACGATATAATTTTTATGTGCCAAAAGCGGAACGAAATGTTTGAATCGCGCCACATGGACTGTTTATCCGCTCGGACCAAAGTTCAAACTGCCGCGCTATGTGAGCTCACTAGAGAAGATGTATTTATTATCTCAATGCGGCGCGGACGCGCCTGGAAAAACCGCATGTGCGTTGCGACCGCGTCGTTTCTGTTATGAGCGCAGCTGCCGCGCGACTACATTTGAAATAACGAACTTGAGCGTGCAAAAGACGATACGTGAACGGCTCTGTCATGTGAGCACTAAACAGCGCTGTGAGATCCAGTGTGAAACACTTCACAAGTCAGAAGGCTTTTCAATCTATATATTACCACAATTTACCATGGATTTACTGTAGCAACACTCACTGCACCATGGTTTTGTGGCAACAATGTGGGATATTCACATTAAATTTTATTGTTTTACTTTGGAGCAAAAATCTGACATAAAAAACTTAAAAGAAATAATGATTTGACATTTATCGTGATAATTACCTATATCGACCGATATGAAAAAAAAATATTGTGATAATTTTTTTTCCCCGTATCGCCCAGCCCTAGGTGGGGCCACTTTTACCAAAATGGTGCTAAAAATGGTTCAAATGTGGGCATTGGCGTATCTCAAAAAACATGGCCGTTATCAGCCAGTTAACTTTCCATTGATTTGCCATTAGACAAAGTTAATGGACGCAAATCGGACCAAAAGGCTGATGGCCCAGAGGTTTGCAAGAGATTTGAAAGAATCATGTTTTACACCTTGTATATCATTGTTGCCAAGTCCACGGTTTTCCCTCGGAAATGGACTACTTTAAGTAGACTGTAGCCCAATTTGTTTTTGATGTTTTTGATGTCCTCGAGTTGAGGCAACCCCAATAACGTCATATTTAGCCCCTGAAATACAAATTTGCGACAAAAAAACGTATTTTATCCTCCAGATTGCGATTTTTAACAGGGACCCCCTCGATACACAATTGGGCTAGTTTTGGGCTAGCTTTGAGCAGCTGAAGTTGAAGATTAGCAGACAGACTGTCAATTCATTAAATGATAAGCCGTTTCTTCTAAAAAGCTGTTTATTCAGCATAGAGCAGCCTCTCCTCCATTAACATTTACATAAAAAAAACGGCCTCTCCGTTAGCTTTAGCGTGGGTAGTTTAGTGTTTTTTCAGCTAATGGTTGCAGGTTTGCATTCTAGTGGCTTTGGCTATATCTCTTCAACGCTTTATCATATTCAAACCGAACTTGGAGTTTGTTATGACAACCATGTCCTGAGTTTACCTGCACAGTTTTGGCACAGTGCCACCAAGTGGTCAGGAGATGCCAAAATGGATCTGAGGCTGTATTTCTGCAATGCTTTGGCATATTGGCACCAAACTATGTGTGGGTCATTGTCACTCCTAGTTTATCACACCACAGTTTGGATACAGCGCCACCTATTCATCAAAAGTGATAAATCAATAAATAATATTACTAGTGTTCTTATCATTTTACTGCCATTTTGAATAAAATCATCTTAAAATGTCTATAATTACTAAAGGACTTAAAGCGCTTGAACCCTGGTAGTTTCTGCTTGCAGCTATATTTTATTAATTTGATTCAAATGAAGTTTTGCCGTCCGTCAGACAGGTGGGTTCAATAAAACTCCAATTTTGTGTGAAGGTTAAAAAATAAGACCAACAACATAACATAACTTAAAACACAAGAGGTAAGAAACAAAACAAAGTTTAGAAAGTGAAAATATGGTTTGGATATAGTGAGCTGGATTTATGTGTGTTTACCAAGAAGAGGAGGGGACCGTGCACTGAACCCTGAGGCACCCTGGTGGTTAGTTGATGGGATTCAGACAATCTTACAAGAAACCTTGGCTATACTCATGAGGCAGACTTCAAGGTAGCTCTAGTCTTTTTTTACCCTACAGACCTAAAGCTGTTGTTTCTGATCATGACTGGCTTTTCTAAGTAGGGGTCATGCACTTATATCTATATAGTGATGCAGAAAAACAGTATTGGTTTAAAAATAATAAAAAAGGTAAGAAAACAGCGAATGCTAAATTGATTTAATGATGAAAATGGAGAGCAGTTTACTCAATTTTACTTTAATTTGCTTAATTAAATTAGTTAAAGCAGTACGGATTTAGACAATCTTCTGCCTTTCTTAAAATAGCTTATGCATCTTTTTTAGTTTTCATATATTTTATTCATGTGCTGATACATATAACCTCGTTTCCACTTTTGGAAGCCAAATATTTATCATTTGCCAAGCACTAAGTGTGTCTGAAGGCTTACTGTTATTGTTTTTTCTCCATGTCACAGTCACAGTGATTCAGTGGTTGTCTTATCAGTTCTTTGTTCCCAAGAGAATAATGCGACTAATGTAACATTTAAAGAGGCGTAACTCAAATTACTTCTTAATTGTAACTGATCTGTTGGTCAGTCATAAGCTATTGATCGGCCCCTGCCGCCATTATCCTGTCTTGAGCAATAGTAATTTGTGCTCAGATTTGCAGATCAGCCAAGCAGGGCAAACATGCTCTAATTTGTTAGGCCAATCTCATGGCACTCAGCATCCCTTCGGTATTCTAGGCGGATAAATAGAAAGACCAGGCTGATAGATTTAATGCCATGGTGTTGATGATTAGTCATTACACTGATGGGGTAAGTATTTAAGGGTCCTGTCAAAGCAGCATTTCACTCTCTGCATACCCACATTTTTAGTATATTTGTCAGGCAGACTAAGCAGACTATTACAGTGGTTCTCAAACATTTCAGACCAAGTACCACCTTTAATCAGAGCAAATCAGAACTAAAATTGAATTTGTAGTTGTGTTCACAAAATTCAAGAGTATACACAGGACCGCCTGACTATTTGAGATGGAGCTCAGTTTAAGAAGTGCTATGATAAGGGTTTCTTAGAAAGCTTCATACTTTGTTCCACCATAAAAGCGAATTCTCATCTGGTGGGATGCGTGACTCTAACAAGAACTGAATATAACAGTAACATTCACAATCATACCACACTTGGCTGCGCCTGAAAGCACACAGCATCACCTCTCATCACCTCAATGTCACGTATTCACAAAGACACTCAATAGATTTAGTTGTAAGACCATGCAGTGGGAAAATATATTTCGTTGTTGCTTATGCCAGAAACAGTCACTAAGGAACACAAAAGTGCAACTGGGAAGTAAACTCACAAATACGGCATACTTTGCTTTTTTAAGTATAGTTTTTAAGTTTAATAGATCTAGTATTTCTTTAAGTGAAAAGCTGTAGCATTGTTTGGTCAAACATTCAACAATACACTATAAAAGCATGATTTAAATGAACCTCTGATGCTAATTCGCCAATTTTCTCTTCTCTCTTTTAGCCGTTGAAGCTGCATTGTGAGGTTTGCAGTATAGTGTCCAGCTCTGGCCAAATGCTGGGGCGTGAAGCAGGAGCTGAGATCGACCAGTCCTCCTGCATATGGAGAATGAACAACGCACCCACGCGCAGCTTTGAGAGGGACGTAGGCCGCAGGACAGACCTGAGAGTGGTGTCTCACACTAGTGTTCCTCTGCTAATCCAAAAACCCCAGCACTTCTTTGGCCAGGGGAACGAGACCATCTATGTGGTGTGGGGACCCTTGCGCAACATGAGGCAGGATGGCAAGGGCATCGTGTACAACATGCTGCGGCAAGCGGTGGAAAACTACCCACATGCGCGCATCTACGTCACCACAGAAGACCGCATGAATTACTGCGACACTGCTTTCAAGAAGGAGACGGGCAAAGACAGGTGAGAGCACTGTAACCACCATCACCTATTTGTGATGCGCTGTGCGTATGAAGGCAGTAGTAAATCTGACCCAGATTCTAAACGTTAAACATCTTTAGTTGTAACTGTAAAACTTTAACTCACAGGCTTCCAGAAAGTATCTGCAGGGTGTGTGCCATTCCGAACTGAATTTAGAATATTGCAGTTCAGTTTTAACTGAAGTTCAATTGAAGTATTGAATTGTACCTCTTTAAATAGCTTCAGCCACATGACCCAAATTACTTAAATGTCCTAACTAAACTATGGCCTAATCCTGGCTTCGTTTGTAAAACCGGGCCGAGGTCTCTTAAAATCAGATTTTTATGTTAGCTTGTAAAATGTCATATGGTACAACTGCTGAAACAATAAGTGTATTTATCAATTAAAAACATTTGGTGTTCCTTATTACTTATTATTGTTTTTGAAAAATGTTTGTCCACCAAGGTCATGTGGTATAACCGACATGGAAAACTGCAGAAAAAATGGAAACAGGAAATTATATTATTAATGTCTCTTAAAAATCTTTTTTTTATGTTAGGTAGTAAAATGTCATATGGTGCAACTGTCTAAACAAATAATTATATTTGCTAATTAATGAGTGAAAGTGAAAAAGTGAAAAAGTGAAAGTCGTGACGTATGGTGACCCATACTCGAAATTGGTGCTCTGCATTTAGGCCATTACAAGTGCACACACACATGATGAATGAAAAAGTCTCTTAAAGTCAGATTTTTATGTTAGGATGTAAAATGTCATATGGTACAACTGCCTAAACAAATTATACCTAATTAATTAATAAAAAGTGATGGTCAATGGTTATATCACATGAGATTTTTTTCATTAAATTGAAACTTTTCACTTTTTAAATAAAAGCATATGAAGTGAACAGGACTCTCTTATATGTAAAAAGTTTTTTTAAAGTTGTAAAATGTCATATGGTGCAACTGTCTAAATAAATATTTATATTTTCTAATTAATAAAAGGTGATGTTGCTTATTAATATTTGAAAAAGTTTTGTCCAGCAAGGTCATGTGGTACAACCAACTTGGGAAACATGCAGAAAAAAAAATGGAAACAGGAAATTATATTAATTAATACGTCCCTCAAAATAAGATTTTCATTTTAGGTTGTGAAATGTTATATGGTGCAACTGTCTAAATAAGTAAATAAAAGGTGATGGTTGATGGTTATATCATATGACATTTTTCCATTAAATTGAAACTTTTCACTTTTCAAACAAAACTATATGAAACCAACAGCACTTTCTTATATGTAAAAAAAAAAAAGTGTTTTTTAGGTTGTAAAATGTCATATGGTGCAACTGTCTAAACAAGTAATTATATTTGCTAATTAATAAAATGTGATATTGCTTATTGCTTAATAATATCTGAACAAGTTTTGTCCACCAAGGTTGTGTGGTACAACCAACTTGGGAAACATGCAAAAAAATGGAAACAGGAAATTATATTAATTAATAGGTCTCTTAAAATCTGATTTTCAGGCTCTTATACATAGAAAGTGTTTTTTAAATAGTCATACATGAATATGGATGTTAGCATATAAGCATATGAATAATCTTTTTTTGAAGGTTGTTATAGGCCTTACTGGCAGACATAGATAAATTAATGAGATTATGCACCAACGTGAAACACTGTTGCCAGTAAATTACTGTAATTACAATTTACAGTAGCAAACCGTATTTAATTTACAGTTGGAAACTGTAGCTGTTTTACAGCCAAATACTATTAAAAAGGTCAAATTCATCAGTATACTACTGTAATTCATTCATTTTAATATAGATTTCAGTAGATTT